>JAYJMB010003252.1:3080-14303 GCA_036873735.1 Pouteria campechiana
ATATCACTCACTATTTTGTCATCATCAAAAAGGAGGAGAATATTGAACATTCTATCTAGTTTGATTTTGATGATGAATAATAAAAATTTTTGCAAATTAAGTTGCTCTAAGTTTATTGTTAGACAAGTTTTGAAAGCTATATCACTCACTATTTTGTCATCATCAAAAAGGAGGAGAATATTGAACATTCTATCTAGTTTGATTTTGATGATGAACATTCTTAACCAAGTAAGTTTTGATGATAAGCAAAGACATGAGTGAAACATTAAGGTACTAACAATTTGTTCTCAAGTATATTGTAGAAATATTATCCCATACTTAAATTAAGTATAATCCTCATGATGATCAAAGGAAGAAACTAAGTTAATGCTCATGAAAAATAAGTCTATAAATTTCATATATACTTAAAACAAGAAAACAGAGATCTTAAAGTCTTCAAAGCATGCTTCAGAGGCAACAAGAAAGTCTTCGGAGACATCAAGATGTGCTTCGGAGTTAATTGAAAAGCATCAAAGTTAGCCTAAGACAAGCTTCGGAATCATCGTAGCATGCATCAGAGTCATCATAAGTATACTTTGGAGTCAATAGATAACCTTCGAAATCATTACAACATACTTTGGAACCAATAGGAAAGTTTTGGAGTCATCATAGCAAGCTTCAAAAACAAAAGACAAGTTACGGAGTCATCAAAGCACGCTTAGAAGCCAACAGGAAAGCTTCAAAATTATTATAGTATGTTTCAGAGTCGTCATGGAAGTTTCAGAGTTGTCATAATACACTTTGAAGTCAATAAGACATACTTTGAATTTAATCAGGCAAGCTTCAGAGTTATGAAGATATACTTCGAAGTTAATTAGACATGTTTCAGAGTAAATTAAATATGCTTCAGAGTCATGAATACATGCTTTGGAATCATGGAGTTACGCTTCGGAATCAATTAGACCTACTTCAAAGATATCAAAATACACTTTGGAGTTAGCAACAATCTTCGGAGTCAGGGAACAAACTTCGGAGTTATCAAAATATGCTTTGGAGTCAGCAAGCAATCTTCGGAGTAAGTAAACAAACTTCGGAGTCAATAACCTTACTTCGGAGTCAATAAGCACACTTCAGAGTCATCGAACAATACTTTGGATTCACCCTTTTCTGAAGCATCAAAAGTTCAGAAAATCCAAACTCTTCTCTGCAAAGATCTATTACAATTAAGAAGGCTTACCGTCATTTCAGAAAATCAATCAGAGCATCCAAAATCATTCAAAGGATATGGTTGTTCACTTGTCACTTTGGAGTAACCAAAGAAGCTGCTTCAGAGTATCAGATACTCATGTGAACGTTAAAAAAAGTCAGCGAAAAAGTTACAGACCAATATCAGAGTGTTGTAAAGTCAAACGTCAGACAAAATGTAAGGTGAAGAAAAATATTTTTGGACATTTGGAAGTTTGCCCCAGTCAGCAATGGAAAAATCTCTCTCAGCCTATAAAAGAGACGTTCAGATACAAAAAAAAATATAGAACATATTGAATATACAAAAATACAAAGAAGCTAAAGTTTTGAGAATTTAAAATCTTCCTTCAAAGTTCAACTCTAATGGCTACAACTCTGTCAGAGTTCTCAAATTCTAAATTGCTTCTCAATTAAGGAGTTTGAATCTTCTACTCATATTACTTATTCATTTACTTAGAGTTCTGAATTTATATACAAGTCTACCTAAGTAAGAAGCATTAATTTGTACACTTCTTTTTAGTATTTAGTAACATAAGTAGAGTGCTTGGTGTTTATTTATTGAGATAAACAAGTAGGGAACTTGTTGAAAGAATACAAGTTCATTGGTGAGCTTTGAAAACCAACAAGTTAAAAATTTCTGGTTAGCTTAGAAAACTAGTAAGTTGCTTGGTGAGCTTGTGAGAAAACCAATGTGTATTTGATTTGGTTGATCAAGGTGTTAGTGGAACTTGAGATCAGTAGAAGAAACTGACTCAGAGAAGTGGAGTAGGAACCCAGGAAGGGTCGAACCACTATAAAATTCTTGTGTTGTTTATTGTGCAATCTGTTCTAATTATTCATTCAGCACTTTGATCATTTGATTTGGCCAAAAGTTTTAAAAGCTTAATTCAACCCCCCCTCTTGAGCTACCATTGCATAAGGGACCAACAAGATACCTCCATAGGTTTTGATGGTTCTCTAGTTAGTAGTTTGAGCAATCTAGGGAATGAAGTGAGGACCTATTTAGGTAGCAAAAAGGCCTTACCCAATGCGACGATACATTCCCAAACTACGTGTCCCTCTTCTCGTAGCATAGGGCAATGAAGACAAGCATTACACTATCTTAAGGTAAAATCATAAAGATGTTCTCCTTTGAGATGGTGAATTCCTCATACTTGTCCCTTAGAGAACTGGGAAGTGTATTCATGGAATTTGTGTATGAATGCTTTGGCTAACACCTCCCACGATCTAAATAATTCTACTGGCAATGTCGTAATCCACTTCAGGGCATAGTTATTACCAGCAAGTGAAAATGGAAAGTTTTGATCGCATAGGCCTTAGTCCAGGACATCATTCGTCTAAGAGCTTAGTACTGGAAAAGGTGTCTGGGTGTGGCTTTATGGACATCTTTGAACATTTTCATCATGGGCCAACCTAAGTAATGGACTTGATTGATTTCTAGGATTGTTGTTAGAATAGAGGCCTTCATGTAATGTAAATATTCAAGAATTCTCGCAATATGCCATTCTATAGACACTTGCTCCATTGGAGAGTCATCGTTACTTTCATCTTCTTCTTCTTTTTAGTGTGAATGCATAGTTTTGATGATAAACAAAACTCGATTAACTTGTACTAATGAATATTTGTCAAGTGCTTACATTTGCAAAAATAGATTGTAGAAGCATAAAAAGTGCAAATGAAGTTTAACATTTTGGAAGAAATAGAGGAGGAAACTAGGAACTTCGAATCTTGCTAATAGTCTGATGCATAAGACAAATGAAAACCTCAAGACAAAGATGAAGGAACAGATTGTTCATCTGTACCATAAAGACCTATCATATTGACTACTCAGATAAAGCAAAAGACGAAGCTGCAATCAAAATTTTTTTTCATCCACAGTCTAAAGATCATCCAAATCAATCATGAACAAAGTAGAGTGAAGTAGAAGTTAATTCAAAGACTTGAGGTAGAAACCTCGAACAAATTCAGAAGAAAAGGATGAGCTTCAGACAAAGTAAAAAGAAGAAACTTCGTCCAATTAAGAATGGCTAAGCACAATTTATCCAAAATTAACTTCAAATAAAGTAATGGTTTAGTAAGTTTGTCCAAAACTTACTTTGGATAGATGGGATGAAGCGGACAAAGGGAATCATCCAAATTCATCTAAACATAATGCCTTCTTCCTAAAATTGTAAATTAGTCAATGCTATAGACATTTCCTCACCCGATGCTTGCCCAAAGCAGAAATTCATCTTCTCACTTGAGACAAGAACAGCATTGCGGGCATTCTAGATAATAAGAATTAATTAGAAGTCAGCTACCACCAACAGTTAGAATTCAAAGCAGATATAAATAAAGTAAAGCTAGACAAAAGATATAACTTTGAGAAGAAGAAGAACTAATTACTTATTCTTTCCTGAGCTATGACCTTTATTCATCTTTCAAACAAGCTGAGAGCCTTCACACTTAATCCTTCTGCATCATCTTTGAAAGGCCTCAAACTACTTTCTAAGAAGATCATTTACCTCTACATTTAAAGCTTCAAACTCTTCTACTGAGCTTATAGTGAGATATTTGCAAAGTTTACTTAAATTTCACATCCTTACATATTTGTAATAGCCTTGAGTTGGTAAGTGTTGACCAGGTTCAAGATGAGTTGTGACTGTCTAAGCGTAGACAAGAGTTACCTTATTTATGCCCCCTAGAGCTGGAATCTAGAAGAGTGCTGAGAGCACTATGTTTTATCCCCCTAGAGCTGATCTACAAGAGTTTTGGAAGAACTATTGTATTTCTATTATAGTGAGGTAATAAACCCAAGACACTAAGAGGAAAGTGTGCTTGGAAGAGTGGAGTAGGGACATTATATTTCAAAGGGGTATAGCAAAAGATTTTAAATTCTCAATACACCGCTTCCCTCTTGGGTATTTGCCTACCTTTAGGGACTAACAAGTGGTATCAGAGTGGACTACAAAAATATTTGTAGTGATCTAACGACAAACCCCTCATCCTCTGCTCATGTATTCACCAAGGGGCAATCATCTACTCGACCACCCCTATTTGATAGAACCAACTTTGCCTATTGAAAGTTTAGGATGAAGAAATTTATTATGGCCAATGATATGGATTCTGGGAAGGCCATTGAAGTAGGAGTTACCCTTCCTACCAATGAAATTGGCATATGAAGTAGAGAAGAAACCAACGCAACCCAAAATAATGCTAAAGCTATGAATTCATTATTCTGTGGATTGTCAACAATTGAGTTTGATAGAGTGTCTGTTGGTCCTATAGGTTAGGCTAAACCCAAGAGGGGAGGGGTGAATTGGGTACTTAAAAATTATTTCTTAACCCCTCTAGGATTATTTTTCCCTCTAACAATCAATCACTCAAATACAAAATAAATGAGACAGTGATTTTTATAGTTGTTTGAGTAAACACTCTACTCCACTCTTCTAAGATCGCTATTCTCTTAGTGTTTTGGGTTCTACTATTTTAAATAGTAGAAATATAATAGTGTCCTCAACACTCTTCTAGATTATAGCTTTAGGGGGGGTAAACAAGTGTCCCTGACACTCTTCTAGATTCCAACTCTAGGGGGCATAAGCAAGTGTACCCAACACTCTTTTAGATTTTAGCTCTAGGGGGTGATTACAAATAGCTCTTGTTTACACTCAAACAATCACAACTCTTCTTGAGTCTAGTTACAACCACTAGCTTAAAGAACAGAAATGAATATCAAAAGTTTAAGCATAGAGATTTTCTCAATAAGCATAGGTGAATATTTCTGAAAGTTGAATATAGAGGTAAATGATCTTCCCAAAGGTAGTTGAAAGCCTTCAAGGAAAGTTAAGGAAGGTTTGAATACAAGGCTCTTGACTCTTGAAGGATTGTAGAAGCTTTAGCTTAATTCAGTAAATGCTCTTAAGAATGTTTGAATGATTTTTTCAATTGCTTTGTTAGTTCCTTCTACTCCAATAATGCTTCATTTATAGTTGCTTTGAATTCTAGTCATTGGTGGTAGGTGAGCTCCATAAATCATAGAAGACAATCTGATTATGCATTTTGAATCTTTTGACTTCTGCTATGTTGTAATGCCTACAACACTAACCTTGGAGAAGATGATTTCAGGTTTCTCAAGAAGCTCTGGTTGAGGTATTACTGCATTGGCTGCTACTTTCAACAATATAGAAGTATCCTTATTAATGCTAGACAAAGATCAATGATTCATTCTGACCATTGCTTGTCTATTACTTATGATAGTTGAAGTATCTATCCAGCTGTCCATCAGACAAAGTTCTTTTGTCATTGTCTTTCATATGTGACAGGTGAATTATTCTTTCTATTGCTGCCAAACGAACTTCAACGTTAAAGCTCTTTGTCTGTTGCACCATAGAGGCATAAATGTTTTGTTTGCTTCATAGCTTCACCTATTGTAAGTAAGAGACAAAGTATTGATTTGCCAACAGGTTTTCTTCATGCCTTCGTCTGATGGAATTATTTTTTAGCTTTGTCTATTAACAATAGACAATCACTTACGAATCTCTTGCTTTGCTCTTTGTTTCTTTTCTTTTGTCTATCGACATCAGATGATCATTGGCTCACTTGAGATAGACAAAGTTTTTGCTTTCCCATATGATTCTTGATTCTCCACTTTGTCTGTTGATGGCAGATGAAGTCTTTTGTTCTGCTGAAAAGGTCTTTATGTCTTCCGCCTTTATCTGTTCTCATCAGATGACCATTGGCAAAAACTATAGCTTGCTTATGCTAGACTAACTCTATTGTAAACAAATTGTCCTGCATCCATTGGATGTAGTTTTCCATTTTGACAAATGAATGGAAACATCCGAGTCCTTTTCATTCATGCTTTATCTGTTATAACAATTCATCTTTTACTTCTTTACTTGCTCAAGCCATTCCTATGCTCATTTTTCTTTAAAATCTATAACTTGATTTTGCATGTTAAAAACTTAATAACAACCATTAGTACATAATCTTTAATTAAGTTTTGTTTGTCATCGAAACCATGCATTCATGTCAACAGTGTCTTCTTACACTACTGCAAAAGACATTTGGGATATGTTAGTGTCTATTTTTGAAGGATCCTCACATATCAAAGGGACTAAGAAGAATATATTGATAGAAGAAGTAGAAAATTTTAGAATGAAAGAAGAAGAAACCATATCTGAAATGTATACTTGATTTTCTAAAATTAATAACACTTTGAAAGGCTTAAAAAAAGAAGTTTCAAATTATGAATAGGTCATGAAGATCTAAGAGCACTACCAGACTCATGGAACCAAAAGATCATAGCTATTGAGGAAGCAAAGGACTTGAACGTGCTTCTATTAGATGATCTCATCAGCTCCCTAATGTCACACAAGTTAATTAAAAATAAGAGAGAGGAGCCAACAAGGCAAAAGAAAACTATTTCTCTTAAAGTAACCAAGGAGAGTAGTAATGAATCTACATCATAGTTTGAAGATGACATGGCCATGCTTACCAGAAACTTCAAAAAACTTGTGAGACGCAATAGTGGCAACATCTCAAGAAGATAGCCTAGACAATAAAAAGAAAAGAAGAAGGCTAAAGAAAGAAAGATCTTCCCATGTGCTACAAATATGGAGGAATTGGACACATGTCTCTAGAGTGCTCTAATGAAGAAAAAGTGAATGTAAATGATAGAGAAAAAAGGAATAAAAAAGAGAAATAATTTAAAAGGCCATCAAGAAATCAGGCTAGAGGAATGTACGTGGACGATGAAGAATCCTCAGGCACGAGCTCAAGTGAAAAGGATGACAGAGAAGTGGGCAACTTTGCAAAAATATGTTGCATGGCTCATGTGAAAAATAAATCAACAAGTGAGCTCTCCACCAAAGAAAACTACACAATAGAATTGGAGACTGAGGTAAACTCTCATGACTCCTATAGTTCTAATTTTTCAAGTTCAAGTAGTAAATGCACCAAATACAGAAAGCTTGATGAACTACAAGAGTCATATGACCCTCTCTTCAATGAGTTTGAATCCCTTAGTCAAACGTTTACTCAAAAGAAGAGACACTTTGATGCAACTATCAAAGTGAATTCAATAGTAGCAAAAAGAAATCTATCTTACATAAATGAGTGAAAACTTGAAAAAGGAGATAGAAATGCCAAATAATATTTTAAGCAAATTCTCCAACCTAGGAGAATCAGTTGCCAAGTTTATGTGAATGACTAGTCAAATTAGCAAAAAGGGACTTGGTTGTGAGCATTCAAGTGATGAAAGCCCACAAAAATTTGCTGGGGGGTTGAAGGGCATAAACCTCTCCGATGAAAGAGAAAATAGTCCAAATATTAGAAGAATTATAGGACAATCATGGATGAAGAAACTGATGAACCATCATGCTCCTAGCAAAACCTCAAACACATGTTATTTTTGCAATAGAGTTGGACATTAAGTGTATAATTGCTATGCTAAGAAGATGCAAGCAAAAGGAGAAAAATTGAGATGGAAACCCAAGGAACACATAATCTTTTCGCACACACAACTTTTCTAACACAGCTAGACCTAATGCCTAAGTACCAAAGAGGTAAGAGAATGTTTATCTTGTATACAGGTAAGCTTCAAAGCCACATCTAGCAATACCTAGTTCACGGATAGTTGTTTTTCAAGGCATACGACTGGGAATAAGAATCTATTCAAAGATTTGAAGCTAATGAATGGAGGAACAATTGCATTCAGCAACAATGATAAAAGCTTCATCAAAGGTAAAGGTAAAATTTATGGTTTGTTTAATGCATGCATTATCCAATTATGTAACAAAGGTCACAGAGTGGTGTTTAAACCATGCTCATGTAATTTATTTAATGTAGATAATAGTTTACTATTCAGTGAACAAAGGCATGAAAATATTTGTCTAGTTCAACTAGATTAAATTGTAGGAAAATGCCTAATTGTTGTTAGAGATGACCTATGGTTATGGCACAAAAGGATGGGACACATTAATATGTCAAATATTAAATACTTAAGGAGAAGGATCTCATAATTGGTATACCTAAACTAAAATTTGACAAAAATCAAATCTATAAAGCTTGCCAAATGTCAAAATAGACCAAAGTATCCTTCCATCCCAAAAATGAAGTGTCCACATCTAGACTTCTAGAATTATGCACATGGATCTTTTTAGACCATCAAATATTATCAACCTTGGAGAGAAGATATATATATATATATTATAGATGACTACTTCAGGTTTACATGGGCAATTCTACTAACTAGCAAAGATGAAGCATTTTCAATATTCTTTACTTTCTCAAAACAAGATCAAAATTAGAAACAAATGTCAATCGTATCTATTTGTAGTGATCATAGTGGTGAACTTGAAAACAGAAAATTTATTGAATACTGTGAAGAAAAAGGGATTCACCAGAACTTCTCATCCCTTAGAACTCCTTAACAAAATGGAGTTATGGAAAGAAAGAATAGAACAATTCAAGAAATGGTAAGAACTATGCTAAATGAGAGTAAATTGTCCAAAAGGTTGTCAGGAGAAGTAGTTAGCACAGCCTGTCATGTGCTAAACAAAGTTATCATTAGTGCAATTCTAAAGAAAACTCCATATCAGCTTTAGAAAGGAATAAGACCTAATATCTTTTATTTTCACCCTTTTGGTTGCTCATGCTATGTGCTGAACAATGGAAAAGATAACCTTGGGAATTTTGATCCAAAAAGTGATGAAGCTATCTTTCTTGGTTATTCTTCTAATAGTACAACATTTAGAGTTTTCATTAAGAGAACACAAATTGTAGAAGAGTCTATACATGTTAAATTTGATGAAACCAACTTAACCCCAAGAAAGGAGATTGATAGTGACGCAGATGAAAACATTAAGAAAATGAAAAAGTTGCAAATACAAGATCATAGAGAAAATGTTACAAAACATGAAGAAATGCAAGATTTAGATAGTGAGCATGAGGTAAGTACAGATAATGTTCCCTATCAACCTCCTACTAATTTGAAATTTATCACTACCCATCCCAGAGATCAAATCATGGGTGATGTTTATAATGGTCTTAGAACAAGAAGATCCATGCAAAAGATTTATGATCACTATGCATTTATCTCTAACATAGAACCTACTTAGATTGATCAAGCTATAAGTGATGAAAATTGGGTCAGTGCAATGCAAGAAGAGCTAAACCAATTTAAAAGAAATAAAGTGTGGAACTTAGTTCCAAGACTTGAAAATATTGACGTGATTGGAACTAAATGGGTATTTAAAAACAAACTAGATCAAAGTGGACTAGTTATAAGAAATAAAGCATGTTTAGTAGCTAGGGGTACTTACAAGAACAGGGAATTGACTTTAAAGAATTATTTGTCCTTGTAGCAAGATTGGAAGCCAATAAAATGCTACTTGCTTTTGCATCC
The DNA here is from genome assembly GCA_036873735.1 of Pouteria campechiana. Taxonomy (NCBI): domain Eukaryota; kingdom Viridiplantae; phylum Streptophyta; class Magnoliopsida; order Ericales; family Sapotaceae; genus Pouteria; species Pouteria campechiana. The sequence continues at coordinate 12,691 of JAYJMB010003252.1, forward strand.
TATAAGAACTTTAAATTATTTCAAATGGATGTAAAGAGTGCATTTCAAGTGAGGATGTTTATGTAGAACAACCTCCTAGTTTTGAAAGTAATGAACAACTTAATCATGTATATAAGCTCACTAAGGCACTATATGGACTAAGATAAGCTTCAAGAGCTTGGAATGAACAGTTGAGCAAATGCTTAAATGATCATCAGTTCAAGAGAGGAAAGGTTGATACTACATTGTTCATCAAGAATGTTAGCATGGATACCTTAATAGTTTAGATTTATGTGGATGATATCATATTCGATGCTACTAGCAAAAATCTTTGCCAAGATTTCTCAAAGATAATATAGGAGGAAATTGAAATGAGCATGATGGGTGAATTAAACTACTTCCTTGGATTGCAAATCAAATAAAAGGATGAAAGAAATTACATTTGCCAATCCAAATACACTAGAAAGATGCTAAAGAAATTCAAAATGGAAGGATTAAGAGCAGCAAGTACTCCAATGAGCACATCGATAAGTCTAGATAAGGACGAAAAGCGTAAACCTGTAGATCAGAGATTATATCATAGCATGATTGGATCTCTTCTTTATCTTAGTATATCTAGACCTGATATTCTATTTAGTGTATGCTTATGTGTTAGATTTCAGGCTAGTCCTAGAGAATCTCATCTTATTGCAATAAAAAAGATCTTCAAGTATCTAGTAGATGCACCAAATCTAGGACTTTGTTATCATAAAGGATCTAGCTTTGAAATGATTGGATATTCAGATGCTAACTTTGAAGGATATGAAGTTGGTAGAAGGAACACTAGTGGAACCTATCAATTTTTAGGAAATAGCTTAGTCTCATGGTTCTCTAGAAAACAAACTAGTGTTGCTCTTTCTACTGTAGAAGCTGAGTATATAGTAGTCATTAGTTGCTGTGCACAATTGCTTTGGATGAAGTAGTAGCTTCTAGATTATGGATTGAAATATAGTGATATACCCATTAGGTGTGATAATACTAGTACCATATGTTTAATAAAGAACCTAGTTTTACACTCTTGAACTAAGCATATAGAGATTAGAGGCCATTTTATTAGAGATCATGTAAAAAAATATGATATAAGTTTGGAATACATGCCTATAATTGCTCAACTTGTTGCTATCTTCACCAAACCATTGCCATTAAAAACCTTTTGCAACACTAGAAGAGAACTAGGCATGACCAGTGCGAATGCATAGAATTGGTTATCTTCATAAGTGAATGAAGTATTTTGATTTGTTTTGACTAAGGCTATGCTTTGAATGTTTGAAGTATTACTTCATATCAAACAATTAATCCTGTCTAATTGCTCCATTTGGATAAAGCATTTGTCTGAAATTAGTAAACATTTGTTCGAGACTCACCATGTTTTCTAATCGTTATCTCAAATCCATGTCAATCCTTATTCTCATACAATATACATTTATCTAAAGTTAGTACATCTTTGTCTAAGACTCCCTATCTCATCCTTGAGGACGCGTGTCTCATTTTCTTGCTGAAATTAAATTACAACTACTAGATATTACACCATTTCTTATTCTTGGGAAATCATACCTCACCTTTTCCTCAAAAATCATATCAATTACTTGCCCCCC
>JAYJMB010003253.1:0-57888 GCA_036873735.1 Pouteria campechiana
GCTGTAAACCCATACAATGCTCCCCACTTTCAACCATTCCCAACCCACAACATCACGTTGATTACTTTGAAGAAACCCCACCAAACATCGGATCTTCGTCAACAAACCATTATCTTCCTTCACTTCTCACATAGAGATACGGAGCAAAAGGCAAAGCAAAACCCATCTCTCCATCCTTTCTTAGCTTTCCATCAAAGCACTTTGCTTGTTCCTTCTTTTTACACCCCACTCTTCCCTACAAAAATACTAGTCAAATTAGCACTCTCCCCATAACCTCCTCCGTCTCTCCTCTGTTTTTACATCACGCACATTCCCCAAGAAAACCCACTCCACAAAATGCCACTCTCATGTGCCTAATCACTATGAAAAGACTTAAAATGATAGGGAATCATCACAAATTTCCATGACAGTCTGACCCCAGTATCGGATCCCGATACAGCTATCAGGTACAACTCCCAAACACATTCTCTTTTCCATCACTCGATCACTATAGCATTTTAACAATTACGAGAAAGCCCAACAATCTTTTCTAAATTCATTGAGTGTTCTGTATCCGCAATTTTGTTATTGATCTGGCTCTCTTCTTCATGACTGTGAATTCTCTTTGGCTTAATTCCATTCAAATTCTATGTGGCATTAGTCCCAAGAAGTGAGTGTGATTGGCAATGGCCTCCCCAGAAAATCAGCAGACATGGGTTCCTTACCAAAACACCAGGGACTGCTCACAAGGCTTTTGTAGCCTGTATTGCCCCCAGTGGTGCTACGTCATCTTCCCTCCTCCACCCCCCTTTGGTCCTCCTGATGAAGATTCCGGCGTGAATTTCTCCCCCCTTGTCATCGCCATCATCGGCATCCTAGCAAGTGCTTTTCTTCTCGTGAGCTACTACACAATCGTCTCCAAGTACTGTGCAAATGCTGAATCATTGCGGAGGAGAACTCGGCGTCGACGAGATGAAGATTACGATGCAGGTGCCCTGCAAAATGAGCAATGGCAGACAGGCAATTCAGGCTTAGACGAGGCCCTGATTAAGTCGATCGCTGTGTGCAAGTACAAGAGGGGAGATGGGCTGGTTGAAGGAACAGATTGCTCTGTTTGCCTCAGCGAGTTTCAGGAAGGCGAGAATCTGAGGCAACTGCCCAAGTGCAGCCATGCCTTCCATGTTGTGTGCATCGACACATGGCTGAAATCGCACTCGAATTGCCCACTGTGCAGGGCAAGCATAGCGTCTACGAGTCCTCTGCCGGCTCAGCCACTGCCTCCTATTCAAGAAAGCGTCCCAAATCAGGAGACTCCAGCAGAAGGCCACCAAGATGACCATACCATCACAGTAGTGGAAGAATCGGAGAGCGGGCCAGAAGAGCTCAACACAGATGGCAGGATTCTCTCTAAGCCCCGATCTAGAGCTCTTAGCGACATGGGTGGCTCTGAGAGAGATACCATAATTGAGATTAGAGAAGAGGAGATTCAAGCAGTTAGAAGATCCTTGTCAATGGATTCCTCGCGTCAAGGCCGCATTTCGATTGCTGATGTGTTGGGAACAGACTCTGAAGATGAAAATCAGACTGACCATCGACTTCCAACATCCATAAGGCCATTGAAACGATCAAGGGGAGAACATGTCAAGAGCAGCAACAATAGGAGCAGGGTGTTGCATGGTGTTTTGAGTTCCATTTCAATGAAAAGATCTTCTTCAAGTGGAAGGTTCATGCTCACTAGGCATGGAAGAGGGAGGAATGCATCTATCTCCATATTGAACTGATTGGGGTGGGTGTGAAAGATGAGAGTTTAACGTGGTAACCAATCCATTTCTACTTGATTGTGTAAGTAAAAAGGAAGGATGGAAATGGAGAGAGATTGGAGATATGAAGCCCCCAGAAGTTGTCAACACATGTTTCCGTTTCTGAATTTTTTTGTTTCTTTTTTTTTTTACAAGTTTTGTGATCAAATGGTGTTTGATTCATCATGACTACCATGTTAGTATCATCCTTTTGCCGAATACGCTTCTTGTTTCATATGAGTTATGGAGAGATTGAACGATTGATTAAATTGGCATTACTCCTGGTGCTTTTCACTTTTTTCCCTTTTTCATGGCAGAGGTGTTTTTGATAGTGTAGTGATGTGGAGTGGGTTTTGCAAGTGGATTTGCTTTGTCTGTTTCTTTTCAGATTCTTGCTAGAGTGGTATGTGTTGTACCGATTCCTTGCAATACAAGAAAGCAGGGAAAATGTGCCACAGAAAGAAATACTACAGCTAAAGCTGGTTGTTTGGGTGCATTTCTGAGGCATGTAAAAGCTGATACTAATTCATGGGGTGTAAAGAAATGTGAGATTTTCGCTTTCTTTGTGTTTCATTCAAAGAAATTCGCTTTAAGGCTAGAAATTTTGCACCAAAAACATTATTCAAGGAATAAGGCTAGAATTGAGTGGTTTCATGGGACTGCGTTGGGTAGATGTTAACTCAATCTTAACTTTATTTATAGTCTAGTCTTAGCTTTAAAGCTCCAAATTAACCCTAATTCAGCCCTAAAAAATTGGGTTAGGTTCCAAGTTAACGATTCTGGTTGATATTAATTAGTAGGGTTTAATTAACTGTTATAATTTATAAATACATGACCAAATTTTAGTTAAAATAGTATCATTAGTAATATAAATATGCCGTTATATGTATGGATTAACATATTTATGATAAAAAGTAATTTAATCATTACTTTTCCGCTTTATTTGTAACTTATGGATATTTTTTAAGACTTTTAGGAAATCATTTGTTTAAATTTTAGTATGTAGACTTAAAAAATAAATATAAATATTGAAATAAAGATATACACTTATATTTATCTATGTAATATCATGATAAGCAACTATAAATCAATTTGAAAATCAGGTTGGGTTGGTTGGGTTGCTTAATACTGCAACCCAATTTTACCCAACCTTATTGTAATATTAGGTTGAGTTGAACCTAAATTCTTTAATTCAAATTTATAATATCTTAATCCAATCTTATCTTGGATTTGATGAGTGTTGAGTTGACCCGAAGCCATTTTACAACCTTAGTCTGCACCTCCTTATGTTTCAAGTTTGAGACTTGGTACGTGGGCTGTGAAAGCTTCCTGGGCCTTTAATTTAGAGGCATTGTTTCTTTGGGTTGGAGATGAGCAATGCCAAACTCCAGCCCAATGCCACTACTAGATTGTCTTGCAAGATTCAATCTGTCTATAATCAGCTACTAATCTTGTCATTTGCCGTTTGGAAAGTCGATTAGGCATTGATGTTGACATGAGAATCCAATTATTCGAATATGGCAAGAGCATCAGCATATCCAAAATGGGGAATTCCATCTTTTTCCTGCCATTTCATGTGGCGCATGACACATCATTCCATGGCGGTTTGAAAATGACAAAAGAGCTTCATCCTGTGGGCTAAACCCAGAATCTGCATTCTATGGATGCATGGTTATCCGAAATTGTACAGTATTTTAAATATTTGTGTGAGTTAGGGTAAATAATTTTCATTATTTATATATATAATTTTATATATTTTTAAATTTTGTAGCATACATTGATTTTCTAATCAAAATAGTCTTGACTATTTTAAGTAAATAAACAATATTAAATATGATTGTCAGCTTGATTTTCCTTTATCATCACTACCTATATTTTTTCTAAAAAGTTTATCTATTTTATTTTTATTTACTTTATAGTTAATATCATCCTTATATTTTATGAAAGCCCAGTTGGTTCATTGGAAAAGGAAAAAAAATTAAGAAAATGATATTTTTAACTCTTTAATATGTAACTATCTTAATAATTTTATTTTTTTTTATCATTACATATTTTTAAACTAAAAAAATATTTTTGTTTTATCTTTATTTACTTTTTGACTGACATCATTTTCTACATTGTTAATAATATTTACTTTTAATTCTTTTATTGTCCAACAAATGTGGCTATTTTGATTCTCAACTAAAAGAGGGATTGAAGTAATCACTCAACAACTAGCACACCCTGTAACATTTACCCATAGCACAACAACATCAAGCTCGGAAACAACAGATATAAACCAAGGATATTATATGTGCAAAGTTACAAAGAAATCCACATCGAAATGTCTTCCAAATTTTCTTTAGAAATTTTGTGGGTCAACCAAGTTGGGAGAGCAATAACAGATCTGCTTCATCTTCAATGATTGTGAGCATGTGGTGGACTGCACCAGCAATGTCATCAGCAGAGCTAAGATGGCATCCTTCCTCCACCTGCAAATGAGGGATATATGCATCATGCATGTATGAGGTTGGAATTGAATGCTCAGACATGGAAATGGGAATATGCCCATCGCCCATTTCAGGAAATAGCTATCTTTTAATGTTACTATCCTATCCATCCACACCTTTTACTAGAAGTCCACCACTTTGACATTCCTGACAGAAAGTCATCATCAATTGCACCTGGCTACCATTGCTCAGACCCTGCACTTCATGGGGCCCCTGACACGCCATTTGTCTATTTTTATAGGCAATCTAATGAAATTTTACCCTCATGTGAAAATTCCTCAGCATGTGACCACCCGCCAGAGTTTGGACCATCTGATTAAATCTCTTGGCTTGTCTGGAAAGCATGCTCCAGTCCTTTAACAAATGTCATGTGCAATGATGTGGACCACAATATTGTCGGATGCATGTGTTCAAGCCCTTCCCAACACCCCAACTGGAAAGACATTGATAGCACAAAGTACGTAGTGCAAACATGAGAAATATTTATGTAAAACTAGGTTTACTGGAATTTTTTTATAGAATTTCTCTGTTTGGGTTGGGTTTATCATGATATTTTAATTAGATTAAAATTAACTATTATACTTATTTTTATACACTTAACTATTATCCCAAAAATCATTTTTATCATAAACTCAGGTACGTCATACTAAAAGATTTATTAAATCATATGACCCTAAAGGATTTTTTTTACGATTGACTTCAGTTTTCAATCAAAATTAGTTTTATAGTATGAAAATAAAGAATATGATTGACTTTGATTTAAAGCAAAGTATTATAGCGTGCTCAAATAACGAAGTTATATAGATGAAATTCATCTATTCATTATATTTAGTAAAACCTCTATGGTCAAAAGTTTAAAAATTATCTTAATAAAAGGATTAGATGGATCACAAAATTAAAATTATTTACACACACACACACACATATATATATATGACTCATCTAATCCTTTTATTAAGATATAAATAGATCTATAATTGAAATGATTTTACAAGTATTATTGTTAAATAAAGATTACTAAGTAAGATTGATAAATCAGATTTTATCAAATTATCTTGATAGGCCTACCCAAATGGAGGTTTCTATAAAAAAGGTTCTATGGGATCAATTACTTCTAAAAGATGGTTCAACATTGTGTAAGCCACACGCAAGCAACGCCTCTTACACATTGTTAGAACGTGAGATTTTCTTTGAAAGAAAAGTGGGGGAAAAAAGAAATAAAACAAAAGAAACCTTGAAGTGAGCATTGCCTGGAATTTGGGTGTGCTACACTCTAAGTTAGATTATTTCTAATGTTAATGCTACATACGTTTTGGCAGTAGAATGAAGCATGATGCTGAAACAGATATTTAGTGCCAAGCAAACACAAGATCAGATCAGAGCAAACACAAGATCAGATCAGAGGATTTCCTACCCTACCATACCAATTTATGAAATGGGGTGTTTTTTTTTATTTATTATTATTATTATAGAGATGGTGCGGTTTGCAAGAAAAGGCATTGCCTGCACAAAGAGTCCAAATTCCCTAAGAACTCGAGGAACCTGTTACCTTTCCGAAGCCATGAAATCCAACCTTGATATTATCAATGAACAGAGATGGAGATGCTTTTCGGCATTTCCAAGGTCGTCGCAAAATACAATATGTAATACTGTAGGAGAGTGATACCTCATATGCATGCATTCAAAAATCTTTCAAGCTAGCATTAGTGGGATTTTTACTTATTATCTAATCTAAGTTAGCACTAATACAAATTAGCATAATTATATTTTAATATTTCAGCTCAAATTCTGTAATTTGAAAGCTAGAATTAGTGGGCTTTTTACTCATTAGACAATCTAAGTTTCCAATAATACAAATTAGCATAATTATATTTTAATATTTCAGTTTAAATTCTGTAATTTGAAAGCTGGCATATTAACATTTGACATTCCAATTTAAATTATATTCCCAATATTTGCAGCATATTTTAAAAATCCCTTGCCATCGACATCTATTAAAAAGTCACTACTAAATTTCAATATGTAACAAAAGTACCTGCGTCGATTTGAATCAGATTTAAAGAATTAAAAAGAAAAATTAACTATCTAAAAGATTATTTTTAGACTTTTCAATGCCATAAATTACCAATTTTGCATTGTTGGATAGCATATTAGTGGGCAATGTCTGCAAGGATTTTTTCTCTTTTCTCAAAATTTATTGGTGATTTTTTCACAGACAAGGATGGCAAGAATTTTTTTTTAATTTTTAAAATATCCTGTAAATCTTAATGCTGTGAATGTAAATTTCGAAACTAAAAAGAATAAATATATAATATTAATAAATTTTGGGTTTAGCAAGCAGAGGAAAAAGCGGAGCATCAGGCAATCCAGAAAGTGGTGAACAAACAATGACATTTTTCTGGACCCCTTTATTGCACTTGCCCACTACAACACATGCATAGTCTGCTAGTCTTTCATCATTTTGTTGTACAAAAGGGCTGCAGCACTGAAGGCTTGTACTGCAATAAGATGTTACAACCATTTAGCGGTCTTACCATGCAAGCTAACTATACTCAACATTTCAATTTGATCGCATGAAAATAACGTGGTTGGAAAAGAAAAAGAATAAAGAAAAAGTGCACATCATTGGCATGATTAAGAGTAGATTTGAAATCCATGCTATATTGAATACAAGAAAAAATATATTTTTTAAGGTTGATTTGACATGTACTTTAATTTGAATAGTAATTTAATTTTTTATTATTATTTATATTTTTAATTTTTTTATTTTAACTTTATTCACTTTATAATTTACATTATCTACGATGATAACAATTTTCTTCCAATTCAATTCCACTCCAATTAAATCCCTTCTTCCAATTCAATTCCACTCAAGTAAATCCCATCGAGGCTACTAAAAGATTTCCTTAATATGACATTCCAAAATGGGCTCCAATGTTAGATATGAGTCAACTATTATATAATCCTGCAGCTTTATTTTAAAGTTCATGTGAAAATAGTGATCTAGATAATTGATTAATAGAAGTATCGAAATTAGTGATGTCATTCGTTTTAATTTTTCTCTTATCTATAATATTTAAAAAGCCTATATATACAGATGCCATGGATTTCATCCCAAAATGTTCAAGTGGCGGGTGGCATTGCCAACTCAGCAAAATCCCACCACTCCAATAAAAAAATTATGAAAAGAAGGAAAACGAAAAAGCTAAATTATATAAAAGTTTTACCTTTTCTCTAACTTAATATTTATCTTCTGAATAATAAATTTATTTTTTATTATTATTTATATTTTTAATCATAATCACTTATATTTGCATCTGAAAAGTATATTATATTTCTTTTAAACTTTCTTTTTATAATCCCTATTTTCATGGCTATTCAAATATACCCAAGGAAAAAAAAAATTAAATTAAAAAAAAAAAAACAAAACAGAAGATGAGATGTTAACACCCTTTTGGTGTGTGTACATGTCTCCATGTGGGTGGGCTTGGCAAGTCACATGTATGGAGTTGGAAACCTACTTTACTTGCCAGATTTTCATTAAAAATGCGAAGTGTTACATACCTTCAAACTCAGAGAATAGAGCACAAAGGGATCCAAGGTTGTGACATTGAGGTGGAGGATGGTTAGCCTCAGTGACTGAAATCCGGCAACCATTCTCATGAGTTGCCTCGACCTCTTCCTTGAGAGGATCTTAAGATTGGCATGGCTCTCGATCATCGTCGCCTCAATGTCAGCCACAGCTCTCCGATTCTCTGCAGGATGCTTTTTTGGGACTTGACACCATGAATACTGAGGATAAGTGAAGAACTGTGCAAAAGGAGGAGAACCCAAGTCTGCAATATTGCTGGTGGTGGTTGTGCTGAGGACATTCTCATGTTTGGATTCTCTTCCTATTTTTTGCTGGCTTAGTAGTCTCTTTTGAGCTTCTAGAGATTGGAGGTGTTGCTCAAGCTCCTTTACAAAATCGATGGCACCACCAACAGTGGAGGCTTGATCGCTCTGCAACAATATGATACCAAAAAAGAAAATTAGAAATCAACAGGGAATTGAAATAGATTATTTAAAGCAGATGGATATGTACATAAACACTGATGCTTTGTCACATGTCTAAACGAATCTGAAAAAGAAAATATGGAAAGAAAAGATCCATTTTCTTTCCGTACCATACTTTGCATCGGTTTTTTGCTGAAAATCAGGCTGCAAAACATGACAAATTGCGCAGTTCAAGGCTGCTGCCACTGATAGCTTTGGTCTCATCGGTGGGCAAAACCCACTTTTCCGAGGAATACATTTTGTTGTTGCAGACCATAATGACTTTAAATGAATGTATGGTGTTTGGAGCAAAAAATAGGGGTATAGAAAAGTTTTAAACCAAAATGCTTGCAAAGGATAGAAAACGGTGAGAAGAGTGCCAGTGTTGGCCGGGGATTGTCACTCGAATGCTCAAGTTAGTAAGAGAAGGGCATAGGTGTTGGCTCAGAGTTGTCGTTTCGGCACTCAAGTAGGTAAATTTTCCAATGCTTTGCCAACTCGAGTGTTGGAGTAACAATTATAGGCCAACCCAGCGCCTTCTTGACCTTGTTTCTCTTTTGTATGTTTAGAGTTTGAGGCTTTCTCATACCCTCATTTTTCACTCGGAAACATATGCCATGCAAGATGAAAGAGGTTTTCATAGAAAAACGATTAAATTACAGATATTCAAGTGTGGAGAATTATGCCCCATCCAGACCTACACGGTTGGATCACCAACAACAGAGTTTATCCGAGCAGGATTTTTTATACAAAGTTATGACCCAAATACTCCTAGTGTGCCTACAAAACAGAAATGGGTCACTACTCAGAAGTTTTAGAGGAGGTTGATTGAAATAACGGACTTAACTCCTGAATCTGGATGTTTTCAATGATGAAAACAGCTTACACAATCAGCCTCGACTTACACGAAGATAGCGAGAAAGCAAAATCCACAGAACTTGTATAAACTTTTTAGGACATCTTTCTGCAAAAGGGGAGCTTCCAAATGGATATTTGGAGTGAATGGAACGAACCCAATTTTCAACTACAAAAGCCACATGCATCACAATCTGATACGTGGAGATGTTTTAGACATGTCAGAATGAAAGGCAGGAGCAATTAAAAGAACAATGTGAGGATGCTAACCCTCAGAATGTAGGATTCGGGCATCAAAGAGCGCAACACTGAGAGATGTTCATTCATCTGTTTCCGCCTATTCCTTTCAACAGCTATGTGTGTCATCCTCTGAGTCTCAGCCTCCTCTTTGTTCTTACAAACTCTAGGCCTCCTCCTCCTCTTCTTCTTTCCTTGGCACCCCGAATTCGGCTTCCATACTACTGTTTCTGATGTGGTGGAACTCCCAAACATCATTGGCGACGTGCTGCAGTGCACATGAAGATTGAAAGGGCATAAATCACAGTCAGTATACTGGGCTTGCGCCGGGTCGAGGATATTGTTGTGGGGAAAGAAGCTTGTGAATTTTGAAGCTTTTGGGTGCTCTTCAGAGGCTGAGATGGAGTCATGGATGTCGAAGTTGGACTTGCCACTGCCAGCAGCAATTGACTCTAGTGCCATGGTGCACACAGCTCTATGTATGATTGTGGCTTATCAGTGGCTCTGGTAAAATTTCATGCTTTTGCTATCTCCTCGTGACTCCATGCACACCCAACGACGCTCCAAATGAAGAGGCTATGATCATTTAATACCAAAACCCAGCTTTTTAAAAAAGCTTAAGAGTCCATGAGGTAAATTGTTAAGAAGATTTCAGTGGTAGTTTACCACGGAATAGGTGATTTGTAGTATTATCGCGGTCATTTTAGTTGCTGGGCACATTGTGGATGGTCACAGACCAAATTAAAAAGGTTCAAATGGTATGCGAAATCTATTAAATGGACATTTAGGAGTAAGATAAAGTGCGTCTATTTCAGCTTTTTAAGTTATATATATTCTAAGGGTTGTTTCGACAATTAATGGGTGAAAATGAGAGTGGAGATTACTTTTATAAAAGATAATAAGTAAATGTGACATATAATTATCTCATCTAATATCAACTCATTGCTGTCTATATTTTAAATCATTGCCCTTTATTTATAATTTTAATCTTCTTTACTTTAAATGGCGGTTATCATTGCCTATACTATTGACATTTTATATTTATATTTTCTTTTACATTTCTCCTGTACCCAATAATCCAAACACAAATAGAAAATAAGCATCTAGGTTTTCTCACTGTATTGCTAGATAATGTCAAAAATAAAAGCTTTAAATCAGTTTAGGGCTTAAAAACTTGAACCAACTAACTAAAGCATCATAGAATTCAACCCAAATGGTTCTTATGTGAGTAAGCTTCATAGTAGGATCCATAAAATTGGGCTGAATAATTTGAGTTGGTGGATGTTTCATGCGCACAAATGCCCGAATATTGATCATTACAGTCTCCTAGAGTAGCAAAGCAAGGAGCAGTGTGAAAAGGGCATGCACGTGAGGAAGTCAGTGGTAAAGGAGTGTGCACGTCTGCGTTCAGAAAGCGAGGTAAAAGGAAACCTCTCTCTCTCCCTTGAATTTCGATCCCATCTCGCAGACAAAAGTCATGCAAGCAGCAGCCCTGCATATGGAAGTTTAGTAAAACAAGAAATTAAAATCAAGCTGGTAAAAGTCACCGTGGACCGTGCTTTGCAAGTAAGGACTGCCCTGAGTACTTTAGATTCTCGAAACAATCATACAGCGCACAGCGCATCCGCATTTCCCCCATGGAAAGCAGAGGAAAGCGAGAGGAATTGGTCTGGCAAGAAGGATGCACGAGACACTCAAAACAATAAGCAATATACTACGGTGTGTTGGGTAACAAAGAAAAAAAATGAAAATCTTTTTTTCCTTTTTAGTTTTTACTTTTTTATTTAACATGACATATAAGTTGCTCGATTATCCTATTTTTATATTATTATCTATATTTTAATTAGTATTTTCAATAGCTTTTATTTAAAAAGCCTATCTAGTTTATATTTATTTACTTTATTTTCAATTATTATCCCCTATTTTGTTTTCTCATTTCCTCTTATTTCCTTCATTTAAAAAAAAATCTATTGTTTTCTCCACCTTTTAATTTTACTTCTTTTCCCAATTTTTAAATGAGCATTAAAGGTGCATTTGGATAAATTAAAATCTGCCATAAATGCAATTTCAATATAAATAATAAATTGATATAATATTTTCTCACTATGCATATGTATTTTACTTGTTCTTTTCACTATGTATTTTTTTTATAATTACTCTTAATCTATTTTGTCCTTTTTTACTTTATGACTAATATTCTTTCTATACTACTGATCATATAATTTACATTCACATTGTCATTTTCCTTTATATTTCACACTGCCCAAATACACTCTTAGCTATTTTAACTATCCAAATTGACAACCGGCTATAAATAGATCATCATCCAAACATCAGATATTATGAACACTCACTTTGCACCAGATTATAAGCTTTCATACTCCAGCCCTTGACTCAGAAAATGAAAGTGGGCTATAGTAACATTCAAGACTGGAATGTAATGCTGCTTTAATGCTTGAAATTAATAGGAAGAATAAATGTTTGCATAGTTAATTAGCTTCCTTTAATTTACTCGGTTTTGGATGTGTAGTCGATCCGGCTGAAGGTGGTCCAGCTGCCCAAGACTTCTGCTGCATTGTCATAGTGCATTTATCCAAGAATAGCAGGACAAGAAATCAATAGGCATGAGAATTTTTCCTCCTCATGATACCCCAAAACGCTTAAAAGAGAATACTGGAAAAGAAAAGAGACGAGAATTCAAAGACGACGAACATTGCCCAAGGAAACCAAAAAGGTTGGGTTTTTGAATTCCCAAGGTTGTCTGGTAAGCTTAGCTCAAGCAAGCAACACCATAATTGAAAGGAACAAGAAAAAGAGAATAAGGGCAACAGATGAAGACGTTGGACAGGCTGTACACATTCAAGATCAATAATCAAGTGGACCGAAAAGTGCAAAAGTCTATCAATGCACTTTGTTTTTGTCAGGAGCCTATTTCCATAAGTAGAATATCATATTTATTTTGAGTAATGGAAGGAAATAGTGCCACTAAGAGGGTATTTATGACATAATTTTTTACAAAGAAATGAGGGTATGTTTGGTTTGAGGGAAAAAAATGGCAAAAGACCCAATGAAAAACGAAAAGTAAAAGTCTTTTCTTCTTTCATTTTTTTAATTGATGTAACATTTAACTATTCTAGTAATTATGCTATTACCCACCTTTTTTATTTCTTTTCATTTTTTAACCTATTTTATTTTTCCTCTTCTTTTCAATCTCTCTTTTCCCAAACCAAAGAAGTGCAAACCTCCTTTTTGGCTTCTACATGATATTTAACTATCTTTAACAACTTCACCTTTTTTATCAACACGATATGTATTTTTTATCATAATTTTCCATACATCTTTTGATCGTAGAAGCTTATTAGTTTTGTTGTTGACATTATACCCATCACATTGATATCATTTTTTTTCTCTTCATTTTATATTTCTTATCTTTTACTACTAATAAGGTTATGTTAACATAGATACAGTATAATATACAAGAGAAATATATATTTATTTTTATTTTTATTTATTTTATGATTGAAATAACCCTTTATCCTCCATGTCTCCTACATTTCCTTTCATATCTCATAGTTTTTTAACAAAGTATGTTAAAGCAACATTGGAAAAAGTAGAGTTATTGGTGTTAGCTAAATATCTTATGAAGCAAGAGAGATAAACAAGGTTTTACTCCTCCCAAAAGTCTTATGGCATCTATTAGGGCTTTTCAAGAAAAATGAGATCAAATGATCCAGACCGCCCAACTATAAGCTCTGATGTCACATTGTCACTTTGTACATTGGAATGTTTGGATTGATTTGGCCCACCAAAAGTACACACTACATACCCTTCCTAGAATTAAAGTCTGCTCCTTTATCTAGCGATGAGGACGTTTGAAAAGGTGAAGGAGAGTTTGCGGCCCTTGGCCTTTGAACATTGTTCCAATGTGTCAGGCCCTCTGCACGGCAATCCATGTGGCCACAACAATTCCCAGCCGTCCATTCAAAAAGATCAGATATTGAGGACGGAAATCCCCAATTCCACTTTCCAACGACTTTCCAATCCTGATATTAAATACACATCAATCCCCTTCATACGCGGCCCACCCCAACCGCCTACGCACGCAACATATTCCCTTGCTTTTATCCGTGCGCACTGTCTTTGTATGTTTCAGGGCCCATCGTCCGCACTTACGAGGCTGCTGCGTACTCTCTCCCTGGCAGGTACACACATGCATGCGTACGCATGTGGGATGGATACCAAAGAATGGTGAGTGGATGGGCTGGTGGGATGGAGCTACTCCATCTCACGCGTGTGAAAATTTCACACACGTGTGTAGTCTGTGGGGGCGTACACCTATCAGATCCTGCTACCTGTTTGGTAATTACAGGCCACAATTCAAGAGTTTTGGAGGTTTGGTCCCTTCTAATATGTGCTATTTATCTCATTTTTGTCAATCTTGAATTACTTCCCTGCTAAACTTAAGCATTTTTATATCTTCCCTAATTATTCTTAATCATATTTAACCTCAAGTTCTCCTCTGGTTTCTAGTCCTTGTTTTATATAGCCATGCCATTTAAGTTTATTTTTCCTAATTTTAACTTTATAATCTTGATTGAGTTACTTCATTTTTATTTTATCTTATTTTAATGTAGTATAAATTTATCTAGACATCTTTATTTTAGTTACATTTATTATAGATATATATATATATATGTGTGTGTGTGTGTTGTTCTTTGAATGTTCATTATATTCTACCCCATAAAGCGTAGTTAGTGTAATAGCTATCATATAAATTTTTTTCTTTTAATTTAATTGTCATTCGATGATAATATAAAATTCTGAAAGCAAGATATCATTTTTTCCATCCAACTTGAATGTTATTTATGATATCCTTAATAAATTCTCCAACTTCTTAAATTATTAATATTAATTACCTAAACTGATCATTTTATGATACCAATTTTGCAACCTTAATTAATTTTTCATTTATTCGTCCGCTATTATTAAAACTATATTTCGTGTATTCATCTTTTATTTGACTAGTTTAAGAATGATTAGATTCTACAAATACATAATTCCGGCTGATCTTAACAGGAAAATTTGCAATCAGATCTAGTGTTTATGGGCTAACATTCAGAAAAGGTGGTGGAAACCATTTGAAGAAGAGCCCCACGTGCTAGATGCAAGCCCCAAATTGACTGGCATGTGAGAATTGCGAGCTGTATATGAGTTGTGTGCTCCTGCAAGTGCCGGCGAAGCCAAGACCTTTGAATAGGGAAGGAAAAGTTTATGCTATAAACTTATATATTAAAATATTAAAATTTCAATATACTTTTTATTACAATGTTAATTTAAAAAAATCCTTTATCATATTTTGTCCCCCTCATATTTTTTTATTTTTTATTTTTTATTATTTTTTTAGGGGGGTGTGCAATTTCATATAGAAATTCAAAAATTATTATTGTTTTAAAGTATTTTTTGCACGTGGCTCTGCCAGTAGCAGCAGAGCTTGGATGAAGACATCGACAAAAGCCCAAAATTCTGCCATTTGTTCTCCTCCACATATAAGCCGGTCATGCCTCTAGTTGCTTTATATTGTGGTAAACATATTTCAGAGCAATGCTGGTGTGTTTGGACTTACAGAGCAAGAAGAAGAAGAAAAAAGTAAGATGGAATAATGAAAATAGTAGGGGAGGATGTTAAAATAAAATAAATAAATTTGTAAATAAAAAATTGAAGAGAATAATGAAGGAGAGTATTTATAAATACACCTACTTTTTTTTACCTGTAATTACGGAGTTATCTATGATTTTAAAATATTAGCAAATATATTTAAATTTATAAAAAATTTGCAATCAGACCAATTCCGTTATTTACCATATTAAAATGGTAGTTATATCAAAATCTTATCAGATTAGAAAAGGTTGGGCTTTAGTATCTCCATAGGAACATATAGCAAATAGAAATTATGTAGCATACAATATGTAAACCAGTTAGGTATAAATATGACCACAACCCAAGAATTCATATAAATCAAAACGGCCATTTGCATATATACATACATCTTTTATCCATAATTATAATTTACTTACATTCGTGAAATATTTACCATAATATTTATGTTTTATCAAAGTATTTTAAAAATACTAGAAACTGTTGGTTTTTAAACTAATAAAAAACGCGTTTAATTTTAGAAAAACCGTCCGAATTTCCAGAGTGAAATAATTATCCTCTAAAAACGCTCATAAGATGTAACTACATCGAAAACAATCTTCAAAAAATGACGATTTTGATATTTTAAAAATATATTTAATAAACATAGATATTTTTATAAATATTTCAAAAACGTTGGTAGGTAAATCTGCAATGGCCCCCAAATCAAAGCAATCCACGTTTCTCCTAATTCTTCTTCTTTCTTCTTTGTTCTTTTACTGCTTTTACTGCTTTTACTGTTCCCCTCATGACTAGCTGACTCCAATCTATCTAAGCTGCCTAAGAATTCTCTCGTGTCTACAGAGCTGCACTGATCATACGGCCTTTCCATTGACCAGTGGCTATCGACCTGATGCTAAAAACAAAAACTTGAAATGCTGTAGATGATATGGGAAAATGGGTCATTGGCAACTGGAATTCGACCCTCTGTGTGATCGCAAACCGTCCTGATTTTGCTGCCAACCAGTCCTTGGTCAGGTGAACATGTCTGCACGAACGAGATCTACGATTCTTTTTCATTTCCTATTTATAAAGGGATGTACCGCAATAGCAAGACTAGATCCTACAAAACAGAAACTTTAATAGCATTCTTCAGCAAGTTTTCTGAATATAAGAGAGAGAGAGAGAGAGAGAGAGAGAGAGAGAGAGAGAGAGAGAGAGAGAGAGAGTTTATGGATCCGGAAATCCCACAAACCAGGCATTCAATCAAAAAAATAAAGAAAGAAAGAAATGAAAATGAATGAAGTTCTGATGTTGCTGGTCTGCTTTTGTTATCGAGGCAACAATCTGAAAGCTGGGGATTCTAAATTCCTCCATGAATTAAAAAATGTGATTGAAAGTCTGACAGATCTTGGGAACGTGATACATCTCACATCCATGGATTCCGTCAGACCTGGAGCTTGATAATTGAGACATGATTCCCACCTGTATAAAGCATACGCTGCACATGGTGGGTTGAGAACCCGGGTGCAACCAGGTCAAGTTGTCTCTGGGTGAGTCCATCTTAACCGTAACCCATTTTCTAAAATCTCAACCTTAACTCTTTTTTTAAAAAGTTCAACCTTAATTTTAACCCATTTATAAATTTCAAGTTGGATAGTAGGCTAACCCTGCGTTGTAAAAGGATTACAAATGGGTTGAAAATGAGTTTGATTACATAAAAGTACAAAGTAATCAATCAAGTTAAATAAAATTACATCAACATACTAGAATTTATTCAAATCCAATTATTAAATCAATTGGTGCTGCTTTCATAAATAAATATGTAGTACTACTGTTTGAATTTATTAATTAAGTCGGGTTGTTGATCGTGTTGCCACCCAAGTTGCTTATAGAGTTGTGTTTTCGAGTTGACGGGTTGGACAAACTTCTAACGCATGACCAAACCCATTCAGCAATTCTGGTTGTGTTCAGCCTGATTTTCATCTTATTTTTCATATTCATCCAATCCTAACGACTAATAAATGGGTTGGGTTAGCCGGGTTACATGTTAACCATTACCCGGTTGCACCCCTAATTGAGAATCCTATCATTGATTTGTTTGAATCGTTGAAAGTAGTGCATGCTTAGGATTTGGATAGAGAAGTATAAAACGTTACCTACATGCATGGATCATAGGCTTGACAAGTGCATCTTTAATTGATGGGCGAAAGTTAGGTCGCTGCAAATGAAGTTGAGGATGTTGAAAATGGACTGAAATTTTCTATATAGTCCCTTCATCTGGGCAAATTATTATATATTATATTTTAATTATAGTAAAGCCAACTATTAATTATATTTGTTGTCATATACTGAATTACGATACAACAATTAATGTCAAAAAAATCAAGTGGGTCATCCTAAGAAAGTATGAAATCACGTGGCTCTAAAAGGTTTTTGTTGCTATAGTAAGTAAAAAAATTATGATGGATTCAAATGAAAATTTTTTGTAGAAATAATTTAATCAATATGCTAAAAATAGCACTAGTGTTTTTTTTTTTTTTTTGCTAGTTTGACTGCAGAAAAGGGAACAAAATTAGAAATAAAGGCAGAAATGTTATGAATTAGTCCACTAGCTCTCCGATAAAGTCTTAAAAAGACCGATCACTCATATGCATTATTCACAGGTTACATGCATTTAATTTTTAGATATTGTTCTATTATCATGAATTGAGATATCTATCAAATCTTGTTTTAGGGTCTATTTGAATAAAATGTCAGAAATGACATTAGTAATAAAGGCTTTTAAATTAAATGATAAGGGAAAATGATTGGTTAATAGTAAGAAAAAATAAAGATATTATAGTAGTTAATATAAAAAAAATTTAAGATCTAAGCTAGCTCTAAGAGATCAGAATTCAGATCTAAGTGAGACTAAGTATGTTTATTTATTGACTGTCACATGGGATAATCTGACTATGATATCAAAGTAGTTTAGCCAAGGAATAATTACGGACACCAAAAGTAACATAATCGAGCCCAGATATCAACAATCAAAGTGCATAGAAACCATGGCTACTGGCTCAAAAATAGGCCTGCCCTTTGTCATAAGGTTGATCTGCGGCGGTTGCCCATGCCCATCCATATTCAGGAAAGCTAGTTTTTTATACATCATGCAGCATGATTGCATCACCGGCGCTTCCTGTTACTCAATACAACGGCCAAATTTTAATAACAGTGATAGGCATAGACATCTGATTTCATTTAGGGTGTGCTTGAAAAGGGGAAAAGCCTTGAACAAAAAAAAAAAAAAAGAAATATGAAAAGTGAGACAAATGACATGATATAATAGAAAGTGATGATTAAAAATAAAGTAAATAAAGATAAATAAGTGCTTTGTATAGAAAATGGAAAATAATAATTGAAAATTAAATATAGGTAATAATAAAAAAAGTATAGTTTGTAGGTAGTTAAGATATCAATTCACATAAAAAGGTATAAAAAAAAGTTGGTGGAAAAGTTTTCCATATTTAATAATATAATTTCTTTTCTTATATTTTTCTATATTTTTAATTATTGTCCGCCATCTATTTTTGCCTTATTCCCCTTATCTTGTTGACATATTATTTATGTTCTAATTTTCAGGTGTCTGAACATTTTCAATTATCTAATAAGTATACATTTGGGACTTGTATCCTATACATTTGCATGGTTACCTACATGCTTACTGATCTGATGGCTTATAGTAGAATTTCTGTGCAAAATGAGTACTCACTTGGGTTTTCAAACGTCTTCCTAGGAAACAATTCAACGCCAACGAGCGCTGTATCCTGTGGAGAACGTCTAAGCTGCGGCCCGCCCAGCCCATAGATAGCCTGACCCAGTTCGTCTGCTCAGGTGGGACGAAAAGACTTGAATACCCGGCAGTTGCTGTCTTCTCCGTTTCTGTGCTTTGTTTTGATTCGAACATCTCAAGGCGGACCGCAACACAAAAAAAAAAAAAAGTACATATAATTAAAAAATAATAATAATAAACCCCCCAAGTTGATGAGAAAACTAATTTTTATATTTTTTATATAGGTCCTGAAATGAAAATAATTATAAAATAATCACTTGTTTAAGAAAGCTTTTGTTTTTGGATCTTTAAAATATAAAAAAAAAATAAAATACGAAATAAGTAAAATCGTCTAGAACTTGGAAGTCGCAATATAAAAAATCAAAGATTTAAAAAAATGCGAATATTTTCTTTTTGTTTTGACTGAAGGAAAGAATTTTATTTTTATATAAAATGATTTGAAATTATTTAAAACAGATCTAATATTATATAGAATTATATATTATCATTATTTGCATCTTTAAAGTTTGCTCCAAAAAAACCCACATCGGGAAGAAAACCATTTCCATATTCTTCTTCACAATCATTATTTCTTTTTGTTGATTCTTTTATTTCTTGGCAAATTGAGAAACAAACAGTTGTCTCTAAAATCTAGTATTGAGGCTCATGCATAAGCAGATGTCACTTCAAAAGGTATTTAGTTACGATGGGTTCAAGGAGACATGGGGGTCACACGCTCAAGTGCCACTATTCTCCATTGTAATAATCAAAATGATTATTATCTTGCTCATAATTATTATGTATTTCATAAATGCATGAAATTTAAAAAGACTAATTGTCACTTTATAGGTCAATACATTCGATTAATGACCATAAACTTGCAATTGATTTCCTCTCTTAACCTTGCAACAAACATTTTTTCAATAAATCTCATTCTACAAGTTGGTTTTATTTAATTGATAAATTCAATGCAAGTTTATTTAATCATCCATCTTGGGGGGAATTGTTATGATTATGGGTAAAATTGTTAGGATGTTCTTATAATTAGGGTTTGGTTGGATAAAGTGTATTAGAATGAGGGTGTATTAGAAAAGTATAATGAGACATGACTTTGGCAATATACATATATAGGCTTTTTAATGAAAAGTAAGAAAAAATAAAAAAATATATTGGTAAAGATGAAAAAAAGTATGATTGCTGTGATAAAATGTTAAATTAGGGTATGTCTCAAAATGAAAAGAAAAGACAGAGAAAAAAAATAATGTAAAAAGGTGAGGAAAAAGATATAGGAGAAAAAAAGAATGTGAAGAAATAAAAAAAGAGAGAGAGTGTGTACATAGAAGGTAATGATTAAAAATAAAATAAATAAAAACAAAATATATAAGTTTTGTAGAGAAAAATATGAAATAATAATTAAAAATACATGTAATAATTAAAAATAAATATTGTTAGATAATTAAGAGGTCAAATCCTATCAAAAAGTGTGTAAAAAAAAAAAAAACTTTTCATCAATTTTTTTCCTTGTTAAACACACCCTTAGTCTTAAAAATGGAGACTTATGATTAATGTAGGTAAGGGTTTTAGGATATTTCTTATTGGAGAAATTCTTACTTACATTGTATTAATTCTAAAGTTCCTGTACACATTTTTTTTTCTCTCAATTTTGTCAGGTATTATGCCATCAAAACTAGGAATCAAATCGGAAAGACTAATTAGCGTCCATGTGTTATTCTCAAGCATGATATATTTGGCCTCCAATTCACTTTTTTTTGTTTTTCCTCTTGTCGTTACCCAATATCAGTACAACTCATTGTCGGCCAACGAACCACCATCGTCACAACTTAAGCTCCGTTTGGCATAGCTTTTAAATTTTAACTTTTTTGAAAAGTCCCATTAGAAATGGAACTTTTATAAAAAGTGGGATGATAAAAAACCATGAAGTGTTTGGCTTTCTAATTAAAAAAAAACACTTTTAGCAATAATTTAGTGTTTGGCCCAAAAGATAAAATTGCTTTTAACATGTAAAATAATCAAAAAGGATAAAAGAAGTATGCTTAAATTTAAATTATTTTACTAATAAAAATAATTTTTACATATTATTAAAATAAATAAATTACTATTGGAATACGAGTAGATTTTTTAATAAACTTAAAATTTTATAAGAGAGTAGGTAAACATTTATTTCTTTAAAATATTACTTTTACATAGATAAAAGAATAATCTAAATCTTAAGTAACAATCTAAATCTTAAATGAGGGTATATCTAAATCAGTAAGTGTGATCATGGGGTGTCTGTTGTTGTTGCTCATAGTGAGAAATAGTAGATGGAAGAAAAAACAAAGTAAGGGTACATTTATCTTTTCTTATTATAGTATTTACGATTGGCTTCTATGTTGAGAAAAAGCTTGAAAATAATGCTTATAGGAATTGTACTTTTTTTGTGATCGCTATTCTCAAACGCAATTTCATTAACCACGCAAAACCCCTTGGAACAAGTCCTAGTGCACGATCAGGTGGAAAAGAGCTCGATTTGACTCTTCCAATGCTCGACCAAACGAAGCATTAATCCGTTCTAAAGAAATTGTCATGACCAAGGCCTGTTGTCATATTATTGGTCTCTGAGTGTATTTAATACCAAAGTCTATTATATCTTAGAAGAAACATAATATAAGAAAAGTTATGAACAAAAATGCCCTACTTTATTTAATAATCAATTAAATATATCAAATCTGTATATATAGTCAATCAATCTTATCCCAGTTGGTTTAAAAATGAGAGAAAAGTAAATAAAGTAAAAAATAATATTTCTTTAGTCTCCTACAAAGATCTTCAGTAATCTGCTCCTTAATTTTCATCAATGCTAAACAACATTATATAAAATATAGAAATCTAAGAGTAAATTTTAAAAACGCAATAGGTTAGAAGGACAAACACATGAAAACTATCCATCACAAAATCTCAACATTTTTCTTGATTTCTCATCATGCATCTAACCCATTAATCATGAAAATTAATTATGAAAATGGAATTTAAACATCTTGCGATTGATCTCATACACCAAATCAACCATCACTACAACAAAAATCACAAAATACAGCAAACCAAATGTAACCATTTTTTATTTGGTAGCATTTAACACTAAATGCAGCCAATTTTGGTCGCATTTGGTATTAAATGCAGTCATTTTTATTTGATTACGTTTGGTACCAAACCAACCATTTCGCTTGTGTTTGGTACCAAACGCAGCCATTTTGCTTACTACCTTTCAATAACACTAAATGCAGCCAATGTTGGTTGCGTTTGGTATTAAACAAAGCCAAATAAAAATGGGTTCATTTAATACCAAATGCAGCCAAAATTTGGCCGCATTTAATGTTATTCAAAGGTAGCAAACTCGAAATAGCTGCGTTTGGTACCAAATACAATCAACATTGATTGCATTTAAATATATATTATATTTTGCCAAAAAATTATATATTAAATTTTATCAAAAATAATATTACGCACATAAATGACTACTTTAAAGTTGTATAAATTAATATTTTTACTTTACATATATAATATAGCTTGCCTTTATATTTGAAAGTAATTCATGATTAATTCATCTAATCAAAAAATATATTTAGTGATTTACCATATGCATATAATAAATTATAAATTTAATTCATGATCAATTATAATTCTTATATATTTTAAATTATAATGATTTCTGTCATTTAGAATTTTATATTTATGATCGTTCTAAATTATAATAAATTTAGAATATTATTTTATATTTTAAATTATAATATTTTTTATATAAAAATGTGATTGAGATTTAAAATGCATAGATAAAAACTTTAAGGTTTATATTTTTGATTTTAAACTTCAAAAATTAATTTTAGCTAAAATAGAATAACACTAAATGTATCCAAATTTTGGCTATATTTGGTACCAAATACAGCCATTTCGAATTGACTACCTTTAAATAATACTAAATGTGAGCAAATTTTGGTTGCATTTGGTATTAAATGCAACCATTTTATTTGGCTACGTTTAATACCAAATGCAACCAATATTGGCTACATTTAGTGTTATTCAAAAGCAACAACTTGAAATTATATTTTGCCAAAAAATTATATATATTATATTTTGCCAAAAAAATTATATATAATATATTTTGCCAAAAAATTATATATATTATATTTTACCAAAAATAATATTACACACATAAATGAATATTTTAAAGTTGTATAAATTAAAATTTTTATTTTAAATATATAATATAGGCTATCTTTTTATTTGAAAGGAATTCATGATTAATTCATCTAATCAAAAAATATATTAAGTGATTCACAGATTATAATGATTTATGTAATTTAGAATTTCATATTTATGATCATTCTAAATTACAATAAATTTAGAATATTATATTTATATTTTAAATTATAATATTTTTTCTATAAAAATGCGATTAAGATTTAAAATGCATAGATAAAAACTTTAAGGTTCATATTTTTGATTTACTTTGATGATTAATTTTAGTTAAAATACAACAACACTAAATACTACCAAATGCAGCCAACATTGGTTGCATTTAAATATATATTATATTTTGCTAAAAAATTATATATATTATATTTGCCAAAAAATTATATATATTATATTTTACCAAAAATAATATTACACACATAAATGACTATTTTAAAGTTGTATAAATTAAAATTTTTACTTTACATATATAATATAGCCTGCCTTTTTATTTGAAAGAAATTCATGATTAATTCATCTAATCAAAAAACATATTTAGTAATTCACCAAATACATATAATAAATTATAAATTTAATTCATGATTAATTATGATTCTTCTATATTTTAAATTATAATGATTTCTCTCATTTAGAATTTATATTTATGATGTTCTAAATTATAATAAATTTAGAATATTATATTTATATTTTAATTATAATAATTTTCTATAAAATTACAATTGAGATTTAAAATGCATAGATAAAAACTTTAAGGTTTATATTTTTAATTTTAAACTTTAACAATTAATTTTAGTTAAAATATAACAACACTAAATGCTACCAAACATAGCCAACATTGGCTGCATTTAAATATATATTATATTTTGCCAAAAGATTATGTATATTATATTTTACCAAAAATAATATTACACACATAAACGACTATTTTAAAGTTGTATAAATTGAAATTTTTACTTTACATATATAATATACCCTGCCTTTCTATTTGAAAGGAATTCGTGATTAATTCATCTAATCAAAAAATATATTTAGTGATTCACCATATACATATAATAAATTATAAATTTAATTCATGATTAATTATGATTCTTCTATATTTTAAATTATAATGATTTCTATCATTTAGAATTTATATTTATGATGTTCTAAATTATAATAAATTTATAATATTATATTTATATTTTAAATTATTATAATTTTCTATAAAATTACAATTGAGATTTAAAATGCATAGATAAAAAATTTAAGGTTTATATTTTTAATTTTAAACTTTAATAATTAATTTTAGCTAAAATATAACAACACTAAATGCGTCCAAATTTTGGCTACGTTTGGTATTAAATGTAACCATTTTGGGATGGCTACCTTTGAATAACACTAAGTGTGACCAAATTTTGACTGAGTTTGGTATTAAATGCAATCATTTTTATTTAGCTATGTTTAATACTAAACAAAGTCAACATTTACTGTATTTAATGTTATTTAAAGGTAGTAGCCCAAAATGGTTGTGGTTTGTACCAAACTCAGCCAACATTGGCTGCATTTAAAATATATATTATATTTTGCCAAAAAAATTATATATATTATATTGTACCAAAAATAATATTATGCACATAAACATAAAGGACTACTTTAAAGTTGTATAAATTGAAATTTTTACCATGTTGATGTGTACAGCATGTTGTATGCTCTTGATACCCCGTTGTACTCCATTAGGACGCTCTTGATGTTTGTGGCATGTTGGATTTGTTGAGCTCAATCCAATCAAAACAAAAAGATTGGCATGTCCAACTTGTTAAGCCATGGTCATTGTCATTTGGCTTATTTTTGAAAACCATATATTAAAAGCCAGCTTCATATAAGACTTCTATGGTTTTTTCCTTTAAAAAATAAATGATTTCCTATTCCCACAATTCCAAAATTCTTCTGTACTCTGGATAATTAATCTAATTAATATAAAAATGGTTATCAAAATGGAATGCATGCATGCTAGCAAACGTAGCTAACATTGACTGCATTTACTGATATATGATATTTAAATAATATAATATATATTATTGTTGCTAGTAGTAAAAATATATTTTTAAAAAGTAAAATAATTGATTTATTTTAAATATGTCAATGGAACTACTTTGATAGTTTTGAGTACTACTTTTATATTAATTTGAAGATAAATATGCCAAATTTTTATTTTATCAAAAAAAAATCATGATTACCAAGTGAGATAGGAATATAAATATAAATATTTACTTGAAAAACCTTTTATAGCTTACCGATTCAGCGCTGCTGCGCTTCATTGCCAGAAAATTTCCGGCCAAATGAGCGCTGCTGCGCCCAATCCAGCCCAGTCCAGCGCAGCTGCGTCCATAGCTAGGTGAAATGCGTTTTTGGTGGATGGTACCGCCTATTCTTCCGAAATCCAAGTTGTCCGCCCATTCTTCCCCCGTCTCGAATTCATCTCCTAAAACCGTAAACCAATGTCCTGAACCCTAGCATTCAAAATTCAAAATCATGAGCTCCTTCAAGGAACCCATCGCCGCCCATCCGCTCTAGAGCAGAGATCCTCTTCACCTTCTCCTTCTCCGGACAGCCACTTTCCCTACAGGAGAAGAGAGCTGAAGGCTC
This sequence comes from Pouteria campechiana, assembly GCA_036873735.1. Classification (NCBI taxonomy): domain Eukaryota; kingdom Viridiplantae; phylum Streptophyta; class Magnoliopsida; order Ericales; family Sapotaceae; genus Pouteria; species Pouteria campechiana. The sequence continues at coordinate 25,719 of JAYJMB010003253.1, forward strand.
AGATTCGAACCACACTCCGCGCAAGATGCTGCTATTCGAAGGCAGATAACGTCATCTCTCGGAATTCTACCATTGCCCGCAATTCCCACCAAAATCCCCAAGATGCCCTCTTCCACTTCAAGCAGCAGCTGCGGTTGCTGCCCTCCTTCCGCCCTGATACCTTCGCCTTCCCTCTTCTACTCAAAGGTTGCGCCGACTCATGTTCCCTCTCCATTTCCCAGCAGCTGCATTCCCATGTCGCCTGTTGTGGCCTCTTATCGGATCCATTCACTTGTGCTGCCCTCATTGATGCGTACGGGAAATGCTGGTCTCCATACGACGCCCTGAAAGTGTTCAATGAAATGCCTCCGAGAGCTGTCGATGCTGTTTCGTGGACTGCTCTCATCTCGAGTAACCCAAGCGATTCAAAACTTTGCCCACATAAGACATGCTGATGACTGCGTGGATGCTGTGACAGCCGCTGCTGTTCTCTCTGCACTGGCTCCTGAGGATTTGGAATGCACCGAAAACTGCTTGCTCTATGGCCAAATGATTCATTCGATTGTTGCTAAGTGTGATTTTGGGTCAAATACACGGCTGGCCAACACACTTGTGCACATGTATTCGAGAGGCTGTTGATGCTGCATCTGCGGCATTTGAGGAGATCCCTTTGAGCAGAGGGATGTGGTGTCGTGGAACACTTTGATTTCTGGATTTGCGGCTTCATGGGTCTTCTCAGAGATCAAATGTCTCGGCATACCATAAATCCCCTATTTTATGGGCTTCCTTACCAATCTGTGGATCCCGATCTTTCATACGCTTCATTTTTTTATTTTTATTTTTTTATGGAAGGTGGACGTCTTCCTCATCGGATGCTTTTGATTGTCCCATTTGGCTTTATTATGGACCAGAGCTGAATTTGTATTATGATGGATAAGATCATCTGATAGCAAAGATACTAGAACATTATGCATCCCATTGCTTTGTAGCTGACTGAGTTGATCCTGTTATCTAGCCATTTATGCAAGTCTGATCCTGCTAGCTTGCCAATACCAGAGGATTTCAATTACTGTACTGGCAATTGAGAATAGATCCATTTTTTTTTTTTTTTTGTTGAATATCATCCATTGCTTCCAACTTCCAACCTTTCTCCATGGATGAATTATGGCACCTAAATTTTATATATCAATTGGAACCGTGACATACAAGTAGGGAGAAGTAGGTAACTGGTTCATCATGACTGTTGTTAGGTTATTTTGTTGTAGCCATGTTTTTCAGCTATTGTCTGGCTAGCTTTTTAGGATCTTGAGAATCCATTGATGCTTAATGCTATTTGTTGTATTCTTCCGTTTTATGATATTAGGCCTGGTTCAATTAGTCATTCGTATAGTGTTGGCTTGTTATTGGAAAAAATCAGAACCTTCATGTTTTGCTTTAATGTCATAGCGATCATCTTGTACTATGTATATAAATCCATCATTCCATCTAATTGCAGTTTGCATATTGTGAGATGCAATAACACATCCATTCATGATGTGTCAATTCATCAATTCAAGGGGACTTTGACACACCTAACAATGATGGAATTGACATCGAGGATTCAAATAACACTGTCATCAAGAGATGCGACGTTAATACAGGAGATGATGCCATCTGCCCCAAGACTTAAACAGGTCCCCTTTATAACTTAACAGCCCTAGACTGCTGGATTCGGGTCGTCTGCAATCAAGTTTGTTAGTGCTAGTTGGTATGAGTTTAAAGGGCTGCTTTTCAACAACATCACAATAGTTGATTCACACAGAGGACTTGGGCTTCAAATACGGGATGGAGGTATTCAACCCTTTGGTTTTAATCTTCTCTGCCATTTTCTTAGTATAGAGCTTTTTTTAGAGATATATCTATCTGTGACTTTGCATTTTAAGTAACTAGGGCTAATGACATACGATCTCTGTTTTTCTACCTCATATTACTTTCAGAGAATCAGATGGGTCATATTTGGAAACATGAAAATAATGCTTCTGTTATTATCTTTCTTCGGTTAGAATAACGATTTGGTGTTTGCATGTATTTTTATTATCTATGCACTTTAAATTATTGTTTTTCATAATGGCATGTTATCTATATGCTTGAAAATAATTGTTTTTCATGATAGTTGAGTTTTTTTTTTTTTCTTTTCATACTGGTTTTTGAAGGGTGTTTTCCAATTTTATAATCCGAACGTTGCTTGGGGATTGGCTATTTGTTACTGCCTCTCTTCTCCTCTCATTTCTTCCAGTGTTGTCTATACAAGAAAGACTGCTAGCCTTCACAATTATTACCGATTCTTGGCAATATATATTTTTTAATTGTCCAGAAGACTTCTGTTCTGCCTTGTTGAAAACATGCACTTATAATGTGGTGAAATTAGGGTCTAAAGCGTGGGTTAATCTTTGGTAGATGACTTCAAGAAAGCAGCCTTCCCTTAGAGGATGGAGCACAGACCAGAGAACAGTAGAACATCCTTGCATATTTGGTCTGTTTCAGTATTCTGAAATAAATATGGGAACATCTGAACATTTTAAGAAAGTTATCATGATACTTGGGCTTCGTGATGCTATTTTGGAAACCAAAAACTTACATGGTAGAACCTTTCATGAATGATGACAACTGAGCTCGAACCTTTCTTAAAATGAGAAAAGGACTAGGAGGAACAAATTGATTAACATGAAAAGTATGAGAAAATATTTCAGATTCAACATTCCTCTTAGTATGCATTTGCATTTCTTGACTTGATTTTGGCAGTTATTATTATTTTTTCCTGGCATGTGTGCTTTCTTGACAAACCTCATTGAATTTGTCCTATTCTGCAGGGCACCTGGATTCTGTAGGGAATTTGTACTATAGCTTTGTGCTTCAAGATGTGGAAGAAGATGACTATAGCCTTTTTTGTTTCTTTTATTGACAAGATTGTTTAACCTTAGGAATTAAAAGACATGTGAATGCCTTAACGTGGGTGATTTACCTCTAATGAATTTCATTCATTTATAAACTTATTCAACTTTTCATGAGAGGCCTCAGCATGTGAGTAATGTGGGTAATTCTCATTATTTTGTATATATAATAGATTGAAGCTATGACTTATGTAAAATTGTTATTAGTATTATTAATTTAAATTATAGTTGAATAAGCAGATGGAACATCAAAATAGTTGCATTTTCTGAATAGATTTGGCTGCATAAAATAAAAGAAAATCATGGCTATATTTCATAATTTTTATTGCAGTGGATTATGTTTTATGTAGTCAAATATTAAGTTGCGTATAAATTAAATGGAACCAAATCTTTGGTTGCGTGTAAATAAATGCTGCAAAAAATTTGGTTCCTTATAAACTAAATGTAGCCAAATAGTTGGCTACATACAATTAAATGCACCCAAATATTTGGCTACGTATAAACTAAATGCAGTCAAATATTTAGTTGCGTTAGGCTAAATGCAACAAAAAGTTAGTGGGCATATAACTAAATGTAATCAAATATTTACACGCAGCTAAAATTTTGTTTGTGTTTACTTTATTAGCAGCCAACTAAAAGTAGCTACATTAAGTCAATTGCGTCAAGGCACATGCTAGCTGGTAATCATTTTTTTTTTTGTTGCATTTGACTAAATGCAGCCAAATTTAGACTTAATGCAGTCAAAATGTTAGCTGATTAGGTGAATTTTGTTGTGGTGCATCTAAGGGACCAATCTTTTGAAAAATCCGATCCATCTATTGATTCTAGAACCTCCAAAAATGTAGATGGGACATCTATAGACCCCAAAATTCCAAATAAAATCTGGCCGTCTGTTTATTCCTTTGTTTGGGTTTGTCTAAAAAGCTAGAAAATTTTCTTCCTCTTCTACGGTCAGTCACAAGGCTGAAGCACCGTTGTGCCACGCTGGCAGCGTGCGTCCAGTCTAGTGGGCTGGCTGGCATGGCTGGCCTGACCATTTTCTCCATCTAGTCATTGGCCCAAATTTAACGCAGGTTTGATATTTCTGTCTCTGCAAAGATCAGCACAATGCTGAATCTGGGTAGCATTAAAATGACGCTAGTCTTATTTCTGTCCAGCTAAAACTCAAATAACGATCAGCTTCTTCTGAGGGTGCAACTTGGGTTGGGTTGACCCAACCCAACCTGACCTAACCCAACATTTTTAAGAGATTAGGTTCACTAGTTTTGATGTTGGGTTCTGAATTTGGGTTGACCCCAATTCTAATTCTAATTTGGGTTGGGCTTGGGTTCAACCCAAAACCCTCTTGAATTGCATATTTTTAATTACAAAATTAAAAATTATACTATAATCCATATTAAACAGTTCTTTCTTTTTGATTTTTTTTTTTTGTGAAGTATGAATGACCCACCGATCTTATCTTATTCTTATGATCCTCATCTACCTTCTTAGTACAAGCGTGCTTTCATCTAGACAATCTTATCTCTTAGTTTCATTCAAATCTTCATGTCTTTTTTGGAAATCTCTTTTTTTAAGTCAAAATCAATTAGGAACATACAATCTTGTATGTTAAGGTTTTTCAAAAGATTTTGTTTTTATACTCATCTCTTACGTATTTTAAAGGCCTCAAATGAAAAATGTTTAACAACACTAGTGTTATCATATGCAGTCATATATCTCCCAGCTTTTCATCTCTTTTATAGAATTTGGGTGTATAATTTTGATGACAATAAAACTTATCTAGGACTTGATTTAAGCTAATAAAGTTTTTGCTAAGATTAGGAAGTGCTAAAATGTAAACATATATATTTAGAATATGATTACATTATTAGAGCATAATAGTTGCAAGCATATTACAACTCCAAATGCATCAAGAAATAGGTTAAGTATAAAATTTCATAAGTTGTTCACTTGAAATAAACTTAAATGTTTATAAATGATTAGAAAAAAGGAAACTGTGATGATCTACATTGTAATAATTTTGTTTATCATATTAAATTAATTTGGATCAATATATACAAGTGAAATGAGCAAGTAAATCTTTCTAGTGCAGAAAAGTGTAAGTGCAAGAATGCAATTGTAGCACAGATGCCCGTTCTTATCGCTTGATCTGTAGTCGCATCACAAGCTGCCAGTCATATTGCCTATGGTGTCACTAGGAAAAAATAAACTCTCCGGATGACCACAGCCGATACCTCAGATGCCTGTAGGAAGCGTACTGCTTGCCACACCAGAAGGAGAATCATCTGGCAAACCTGATGCGCTTGCCATATCGCCTAGGCCACAGTCGATTAGCTCGACCGCTTGCCATATCTCTTGCGAGTGACCAAGAACATTCGTTCAAGAGTTTTGCCATAAATCTAACCACAACCGATTTGCCAAGATGCTTGCCATGTCGCCTGAGCCATTTCAAGTAGTTAATTAAGTTTTAACTTTCAAGAAATCTTTGCAACCCTAAGGTTAAGTACTTAACTTTCTTCATATTCATTCAGGAGCTTTAAACTTCTATATTCTATACTTGAAGCCTTTCTTCTACAACACAAAAGGATGATCTTCTACATTAAAGAAAGATACACAAAGATTTCAAGGCTTCCCTTGCGCTCACATTAAAACACTAGTCAAAGTGTAATTTTCTCCTTATTCCATATTTGTGTATTCCTTAAGTTATGTTGGAGACCAAATCTCAAGAGGAATAATTTGATCATTTGAGTGAGTCTCACAGTCACTTTGTTGGAAATTGTATTCATGCCCCTTTAAGTTGAAATCAAGACGAGTAACTTGATTAATGAAGATTGTCTCACAATCAATTGCTAAATTGTTTATAGCCCCTAGAGCTGGGATATAGAAGAGTGCTAAGTGTACTAATTGTATTCCATTATATGAGATAGTTGAACCAAAGGCACAATGGGTGTGCTCTTAGAAGAGTGAAGTAAAAAAATTGTCTCGAACAACTATACATCATATCTAGTTTGTGTGATTGATTTACTTGTTGCTATTTACATTTTGACATTTAGGTTTCATTATATACTTTAGTAGAATATTTAAAAAATGAAATTTAAATTAATAGAGGTTAAGAAAGAAAATTTTATAAACTCAATTCATCATTCTCATCTAGAGTTAAGCCAAGCCTAGGGACCAATATCTTTTCTATTTCTTCATATTTATAAATGAAGTGAGCATTGGGTTATAAATATTCAATCATGCTACATCAAGCATTTGAAGATTCATTCACATTATACATTATTAAGGATTTTATCTTTAAGTATTTAAAGCCTTTTAATTTTTAATTTAATAATTGAATATAGCCCGAATTTAACCCAAATTTAACCAAAACCCAAACTATTTAGTTGAGGTTCCAAATTTTGGGTTGTGTTGGAGTTAGGGTTGAGATTTTAGATCTTAGGTTAGGGTTAACTTCAACTCGAAGTTAAATGACCCCAATTGCACTCCTAATTTAGCCCACCCATCTAGCCAGCATATGCATGCACACATTGATCGTGGTGTGGTGTGGCCATCTGTCCCTTCATGAATTTGATCAACACCATGTCTGATCAAATGGATAAAAGACAAAAATAACTGATTAATGCTCCCCATGTGGACGTGGACAACAAATTTGGGTTGGGTTTGGAGAGATTAACGTGACATCAAAAAAATCTGGATTTATTTAATAAATCTTGAAATTTTGTCTTCTTAAAGTTTTATATTTAGAGATTTTATCTTTACATGCTAATTTTTGGAAAAGTGTCTACATAAAAATTTTAAGGTTTTTGTCTCTAATTCCCTAAGTTCAAAGCAAATAAAATAAATCTCTCATTAAAAATAAAAATAAAATATTATTTTTATGTCCAACCATTTTAATACGTTTAATAAATTTCATGGTGGCCCAAAAAATCACAATTCTAAAATTTAAATCGATTGGGCTAAAATAAATAATTTTGGTATCCCAATAATTTTTAAATTTTATATCTAATTAATCAACCATTTAATCTAAAAATTAATGGTATGCCATTATAATTTCATATCTATCATAAATTAAATCTATGTAATTTTTGTCTCACCACTTCATTTTTTATTCATCAAAAACTTTATTTCTACATGTTAGGATTAACGATAATTCCAAAATAATTTTAATTTATTAATCTTATTTGTGACAAAATTTCATCACTTCAAAACAAAGATTAATAAAATAAAATAACATCTATAAATCTCACCTACCTAATTGATGATATTAGAGCACAGCCAAGAGGGGTGTTAAATTAGGCCTCCAAAATACATGGATTACGAAAATGTGATGGTAGCCTTTAGCAAATAATCATAACTTTTAAAAGAAATACTTCTATTGAAGTAGTTTTAATATTAAATAAAACTTTATGAAATGTTATATTTTTGAATCTTTTAACTAATTTAATCAAGAGAGAAAAAGTAATTTCAATTGAAAATCTTCACTAGTCTCAACCACAACAATAGCATTTTTCAATAATTTAATAATTGGCTCGAATCAGATCAAATATTAGGGTGCATGTTGGTGTCTTATCTAATAGTGGCTCAAGACGGGGGGCGAATTGAGCCTTTAAAATTTCTGGCAAAGTTCAATAGATAGTGCTAAAATAAAATAATAAAGATTATACAACATACTAAGACAAAAATTTTATAATGGTTCGGCCCTTAACTACTCTACTTCTCTGAGTTAGCCTCTCTTGCTAAACTCAGGTTCAATTAATACTTATTGGTTTTCCAAGCTCACCAACAAGCTCACCAACAAACTTACAAAAGTTGTTTTTCCAAGCTTACCAATAAACTTATACAGGTTGGTTTTCTAAGCTCACCTCATCAAAAAACTTATATAGATTGGTTTTCAAAGCTTATCAACAACTTATATGAGAAAACAGTAAATAACAGTATACAAAATGAATGCTCCTTGAAAGGCAGATTGTACGAAGTTCAGCAATGAAAATACATTAAATATACTATTAAAAACAGGAGTTGTTAAACTCCAAGTATTGTTGAGATGATGGCTTTGAATGCTTGTCTGAACGTAGCTCAAGGGAGTTTATCTCATGGAAGAAAAGTAGGAAGCCTTTTGTAAATGCTTGAGCAAATGTTTCTGATTTCTTAAAAATGTACTTCTCAAATGATTGAATCTTCCTTTTATAAGCAAAGGAAGATGTATTTGTTGTTTCTGATTATTTTAAGCAACTTTCTAACCGTTTGAAAAAGAAATCCAAAGCCTTGTCATCTTCTTTTTTGGTTTAGCTTCTATCGAGTTTTGAATGCTGTTTCTGTCTTCAAAACTTCTGAGGTAAGTCAGACAGAACTTCTGAAAAGAGTGTTTTTGGTTGCTTTGGTTGCTTTGGTTGCTAACACTCTCAACAATCATATTTATGCTTTTGATAAACTTCTGATAAGCTTCTAAAGATTTAATCTTTGTTTTTGATGAATTTGTTATGACTGACCTTCTTGAAAATGCTTCTAAAGATTTTCTGAGTTACCTCCGAGCCACTTCTGAGGATTTTTTGGAGTGTGCATTTTTCCTTTGCACAGAACATCATTTCGAGCTTGTTTCTAATGAGCTTTTGTATAACATCTAAGCCAGCATTTTTACATGCTTGTTCATTTCAGAATTTCTGAAAGTTAAATACTTGTTTCTAATATGTTCATCAGTCATGTTCTTGCTTCTAAGGAGTTTCAGAGAGATTAAATTATGCTTCTAATGAACTTCTTATATTTGAGCGTCTTGAAGATGCTATTATGAAGATCTTCTGTGTTACTTTTGAGAGTCTTTTGAGCACAGAAACTTCTTTTGTGTTCTTTCAGTGTTACTGCCATTGATCTTTTGAAACTTTGGAAACTTTTCTAAAGTGTTTCTAGATACTTTAAAAATATTATGGAAATAATTTTGTGTTCATGCCTTATTTCTAAAATAGATTCTGAATAGCTTTTGATAAGTTTTTGAGTTCAGAAACATCTTTTGAACTTATAAGCTTCACCATTTTTTTATCATCTTTGAAGTTCATCTGAGGAACTTTTGATTGCAGAAACTATTTCTGAAGTAGAGCATTCTACTTTTAAAGTGTTTCTAAAGACTTTGGCATGCTTCTGAGCTACTCAAAATTATTTTTGAAGTTTTTTTGTTGTGATTCCGCGTATATTATAATGCTTCTGCGTAGTGTGACATCTTTTCTGAGCTTGTTTCTGATGATCGTAATCTTCACGTCTTGTATTTCCAAAAATGCTTCTGATAACTATTGATAAGTTTTTGAGCTTTTTCTGATGTTCAATGTTGCCTCATTTTGGTTTTGGGTTGCTTATGTTCGACGTTGTAATGCTTTTGCATTATTTCTATGCAGAACAGAAGTTCAACAGAACTTCTACATTAATATTTCCAGAAGTTTTGAGGTATGTATGTAGAGGTGGTTTTCATGCTGCAGAAGTTTTGTGTGGACCAGAGCTTATCCGAAAATTCTGGTTAATAATCGCAAAAGTTCTAAGTTACATGCGCAGAAGTGAATTTTGTTTTTGTGGTGCTCAAGCTAAAAGGTCAGAAGTTCTGTAGAACTTCTGACATGAGTAAAAACGTTTTGAGCTACTTCTTATTGCAAAAACCTTTTTTTGCAATTGCTCTCGTGTAACTTCTAAGTAATTTATGAACGATGACTTGTGAACTTTTGATTTTAGAAACTATTCTTATTAGGTCATCTTACTTCTGAGGTGATTCTGGAGAGTTTTCGAACTACCTCTAGAGTACAAGTTTGCCTTGGATTTAATCCTAAATCCTATGCCTTGTTTCTGAAGAGGCTCTAATTTGTCTTATGATGTGCTTCTAACATGCTTCCGCACTTCTAAGACAACTTCTGTTGGTTTTCTGTTGTGTGATTTCATTACATATTGACTCTGAGATAACTTTTGAGTTAGTTTTGAAATACTTCTTGACTGATTCTGGGAAAATTTTGATAAATTTTTGATTGCAGAATTTATTTTCTAAACTTGTGAGCTTTACTATTGTTGATCTTCTATGCTTCTCTAAAATTTGGAAGCATTTTTGAAATTCATATTCTGATGAACTTTTGATTACAGAAGTTTTCTCTGAAGTAGAGTGTTTAACTTCTGACTTGTTTTTGGGATGCTTTTTCGCATTACGTATTGTTTCTGAAATACTTCTAATACGTGAAATTTTTTCTAAAAATTTAGTTGTATCCTTTTTTAGCATTCTTTTAACTTAAATCTTTGTAAAGACATTCTATATTACTCTCCTTAGTAAATTAATGTTGTAGCACTTGAAAAGTAATCAGTTGGTAATTTAACCATTCACTTATGTATTTATTTATCATCAAAATTTAACTGCTTAATTACATTCATCATCTAAATAAAGCTAAGCAGGAGGATTAGACTCAACAATGTATAAAAAAGGTAAAGTTTAATAAAAAGGCTCTAATATAACTGGTTTCACACATGTATTTCTCTCGCTTATACAAGATCATTTTTGGTTTCTTTCGAGCAACGTAATACTCAGCAAGATTATGATGCGTATGTGTCCACCCAAAACAAACCATTGAAACCATGATTTTATTAAATAAAAGAAACCAACAATCAGATTCGAGCCAAAATATGCCCAGCATCTGCAAATATATCAATGTCTTTTATCCTTGATTGTGATTTTATTATATTTTTAAAGTATTTATATTTTATTAAAATATTTTTAAAAATTCTAAGATCATTATTTTCAAAACATGTTTTTAATGCTGTTATATTAGATTTATGTTTTTATAAAATAATTATTTTACTCTTTTATAAAAACTACACAAGCCATTTATTAATTTAAAAAATAAATATTTTTTACCATTTTTAAATATATTTTGATAAAAAATTGTCGTCATGAATAAAAAATGTTGATATATCAGCAAACGCCTTTAATTGAAATGGCTAAAACCAATCAGATTTCATCCTTTTCATGATTTGCATGCACTGGGCCCATATTTGGACAGTTCAATTCCGATTACTCTATTTCCAGCTTGCGATGTCTCAGTGAAAGCGCATCAACTTCTCAACTCCGACGGAGTAACAAATACTGCTTCCCGATAGGGGAATTGCCGCCGCGACGCGGGAAATGCGAAATCTACGTCTGTTCTCTCTCGCTCTCTGCTTCCCTCCCACACACGGACATTTCATCGAACAAGTCGCCAACAGATCTCCTTTCCTAGTTTTCATCACCAAACGACGACAAGAACAACCTCAACATGACTCATTGTCAATCATCGTCATCAGAATCTCCTCATTTCTTCCTACATTTACTTTCCTACTCTCTCAATCCGATTCAGAGGGATTCTTCTCGGACTTAGTTCTGCGATGCCAAGTCCCATCCCTAGGTCTTCTTCCTTGCCTGATTTCTCCATTCGCAAACGATCCGTCCCCTCCAACAGATCCACCTGCTCTTCTAAGTCTTCCACCCAGTGCAGTAGGAAGCCGGTGGTTCTTCCCAAGCACCGGCGGAGCTCCAAGAGCTGCGATCTCACCGAGGAGAGCCTAAGCGAGCACAACAGACGACAAGCGGCAGAGGGGAAGAAGAATACCCAATGCAGCCCTTACTACAAGGGTCTCCTTGATTCTCAGCGCTACATCAATCGTATGCGCAGCGCCGGGCTGAGTCCCGGCCGTGAAAGCCATGTCAGTCGAGATTCCAACAGTAGCTCCATTTCGACCATCCTCTTCAAGATCCAGGACTGGGGCTCTTCCTGCTTTAGGGGAAGAGAGCGCAAGAATGCCGCCGCCAACGATGCGGCTCCTCCTCTTGCTCAACCTCCTCCCCCGCCGCCAGTGCTTCGGTTGCCTTCTGCTCCCTGCGACGCTGAATCCGGGAATTCGGTCTCCTCTGTGCTGAGCGAGATTCCGGACTCGTTGGTTTTGAAGGAGTTCGAGCGGAGGAATGAAGCTAGGTTGGTGGAGCAGAAGCCATTGAGGGAGAGAGTTTGGACAGCGCCAGCGAAGGGCAGTAGCAGTGTCCAACAGACGCAGAAGGAATTTACGGTGGAGAAGTTTGGTTGGGCTAAGAAGTACCGACCCAAGTTTCTCAAAGATTTCATCTGCAATAGAGATAAGGTCGAAGTCCTACAAGACCTGGTGGGGAGAATTACGACACCCTAGCCTCCTGATTCCATGCTTCTGCTACCCTGATAATCTTGATTCCATGATTCTACTAAAGTATACTTCATATTGAAATTGAAAAAAAAAATGTAATTTTTTAGCAACAATGACATTCTGATGACCCCGATAGACCATTTCCTAGAAATTCTCCCACATTGTTTACTTGGAAGCCATTGAAAATTTGGGTTATTTCCCTCACTGAAAGATTCCCGTGGCAGTAATTTTCTCTTGGGAAAACTGTATTAACTTGGAGCATCCTTCTAGGATCCAATATTCTGGTTTGGGTGTATTTTTTGGGTGATGGTCCATAGAAAGTAGCAAGCTTTTCACATCATTGCCCCCATTGAATGACTATTGATTAGTTGGATGAAGTAGTGATATGCCTCTGGAGTTTTATCTAATTGTTACATATTTAGGAAACGTGAGTTGCTTTGTCCGATGGTTATAAGAAAAGGCGTCTTCTGTGTCTCAAGAATGATGAGTAGCCTGAAGTAGGATGCTGAGATAGATGAATTGTGATGATGAAAGATGGGGAAATTTTCATACCACTAGATAATAATATGAGAGAGTGAACTTACAGATGGTTTGGCAATGCAACAGTTAGGTTAGTCAGGACTGAGTCGATTCGGGCTGATAGCTCTAAGGGCAAACGAAGGTCCAGAAGGACAGCAGCAGGAAGAAAAGACCTGCTGGCCTGTGGTTTTACTGACAATATGGTCTTTACGGGATGGAATGATTGAAGATTAAGTTTATAGTGAACCCAGTAAGGTTTGAATGATGTGGTCCTGAGGTTTATGATAAATAAGACAATATGTTCCGAGCCAAAGAATGTATTAGCAATTGAAAAACCAGAGATCTGATTTAACGTACTGCACTGTTTCTAGGATATGCCATATTTAGCTTGTTGCTTGTCAATTGAGAGTTCTGGGGGATCGATGGTCATATATTCCTTCCTGAAAGACGGGGATAGTTTCACAGCAGATATTTGATCTAAATCTCCATGGACAATTTCTTCATAGATATGCAATATAAAGGCACCAATTCTTGTAGTATTTGTGAAATGTTTTTCTTTCCCTATTTTATTTTCTGTTAAAAGTACTTTGTTTTGGCTTACTGATCGAATATTACTTCTGCACCTGTGGTATGTTGGGGTACTCTATATTGTGAGCTATTTCTCATTTTGAGAGGAATATTGAACGCTTCCATCTCTTCTTCTCGGTTGGTGTTATCATTTACAATGTCATTCCACTTTGATTTTAGTTGAGTGTTTGCACTTCAATTCCACTAAATGCAACCTTAGCAAATTTCAGTTTGAATTCCTCCCATGTAGCTTAAATAGGCAGTGAAACTTTTGCATCCTTGTTGCAACCAATTTATACGTATCTTTATTTCTGTTTGTTATGGAGCATTCAGGTGTCCCGGGGAGAATGCAGCCATATCATATTTGAAGGTCCTCCAGGAGTTGGGAAGAAAACCATGGTTTGGGCTTTGCTAAGAGAAGCTTTTGGACCTGATAAGTTGGAGGTAACGATGACTAAAGCACTACTCAAATATCAGCAATCTTACATATCTAATGCTAATGGGTTGATGTTCTCTGTTACAGATGAGGGAGGAACTGAAAGAATTTAAATTGAAGGTATGTGTGGGATTTCTAGTGAAAACACCCTCGTGTGCATAATTCTGAAAAGAGATAGTCATCCTTTTCCAGGGAGAAGCTGTGGAAAGCATTCAAGTAAATGTTAGAATATCTTCTAAACATGTGGAGATTGATCTATCTGAATTGCGCGGGTATGAGAAAAGTGTTATAGTTGCAGTGATAGAAGAATCAAAGACTGCAAATGCAGGATTTAATCAAACCAGCTGTCGAGGTACCTGTTGTTGCTGATAATCTTATGTAGTCTGTCGAATTTTCTCATCAGATTCTAAGCATTGTATCAATATCTTTGCAGTGATTGTTCTCTACCAGGCAGACAGGCTCTCCACAGATGCCCAACATTATATTCGTTGGATCATGGAGCGATATAAGAACTGTACTAGGGTCATGTTTTGCTGCTCTGATGTCTCCAGGCTTCAGCCAATGAGAGATATTTGCAAATACATTCCCCTTTCACCACCTTCAAAAGATGAGGTGATTTTATTTTATTGATTGCGCATTTTGGGGCATTGATCTGTTAGACTAGTGGTTTTCACAGCATAATAACCTCAATAACCTTGTGTAGATAATTGAAGTCTTGGAGCACATTGCTGGCCAAGAAGGCATAGAACTGCCGCATCAGTTAGCAGAGAGAATAGCAGAGAACTCCAAACAGAACCTCCGCCAGGCAATTCGATCATTCGAAGCCTCTTGGCAGTCAAAGTAGGTTGGATATAATGCTAAGCTGTGACTTCATACTTGTATACTGAATGAATGCTTGGAGCTTCTCACAAATCATCAATGAATGCTTGGATACAAAAGAAATGTTCATGTCCAACGGGTTGAAGGAATCAATTACATCGGCCTAGCAAATACTTCCAACCTTTAATTGCTTGTATGAGATCTAACCTGTACAGATACCATCTGGATCACCCGTATAAGAATTAACCCATCCATTCTTTGAGAGGACAGCACTTTAGTCTATCATCCAGTGGTTTTTTATACTATTTCCTTGCATCAGAGTTATTTTAACTGTCCACTGCTACATGCACTTTATTGTATGGCACTTGTTCACTGGGAGGACAATAATTTGTCATCCAGTTGGTTGGACATGAAAATTTCTCATTTCTCTATTGTTCCATGGAAACTGGGTACATGTGTTCATAATTGTGCACAGAGCTCATGATGAATTAATTACCAAACATCTCAAAGCAGGTGGAAATGCTCAATCATTGCGAATACCTGCCAGTTTTGTTTAATGTCCTAGAATGAAAAATCTCCCATCTGATTCCTTTTTCTTTACCAAAGTATCCGATGGTGAAGCAAAAAGGGAGGTTTGCAGTGATTCTGTGAAACTATTCTAAGAATTCCCCTGATGCTGCTGCTGCCAAGTTGCCATTTTCATGCTGTTCTTGCATTCCCTGCATGAATGAAGGCTTAAATATAACGTACCATTTTCAGTTCGATTTGTTTGACAACATCGATTTTCAGATTAAACTTACCCACATCAAGTCAGTAAACTTTTTACACTTGATGAAATTCTGCTAGTTGACAAGCATTTCAAACTTTTACCAGCGAGAAACCTTTGACTGGTTGATACCTACTAACATAACTATTAATGATGTTTTTTTATAATATTATGTTCTGGACTTGACCATTTTGTCGCTAACATGTAAGAGAAAGAAACACTGACCTGTACCCTCTTTCTCCCCATGTAAGAGAAAGAAACACTGACGTGTACCTCTTTCTTCTTGTGCACGCATGTTTATGGCTCAATTCAGCTATCCATTTAAAGAAGACCATGCAATTTTGACTGGATGGGAAGAAGATATTGCCAACATTGCCAAAAATATTATTGATGAGCAAAGCCCAAAGCAGTAAGAATTCTTGTTTTCATTAAATTGCTATATTTATGTTTATGTTTGGGGAAACCCTTGTAAAATTGCATTTGTAGATTCTCTGTCTTCATACAAGAAACAATTTTATTTTTAAAATAAATCAGGGCAGGTTGGAGCTATACTTCATGACAGTCATTGATGCTTGTGTGGCATATATTTCTTCGATGCAGAACTCCGTAACTTGAGTTGATTATGCAAGAGTAGGCATTTGAATTCAAGTCACTAGCATGAGCCAATAAGTTAGATATGGCTTGTCTAGTAGGCCTCACATGGCATGAAATGGTTTTAAACAAGTTAGTAAGCCACACATGCATGTGCAAAATTTTGGCATTTAACAATTGAGGAGCAGTCCATAGTCAATGAAAATGTGTCACACGAAATGGACAAAGCTGTTTTCCGAGCCATTCTACTTATGGCCCACCAGATGAACGAATGGATTTATACATACTATAATCGCATGCCTGGGGAGAATAAGTTTCAAGTCTCACTCTTGTGGGCAATCATAGAGTGGTCTGCAAATCTCTCTGTCTGTACCTGCCGACCAGTGTGTCTTTGGTTAGAATCTTCACTTTTGCATGCCATTCAAAAGAAAAAGAACACTAATTCATTTTTTACAGGCTTTATATTATTCGTGGCAAGCTTCAGAAACTCATTGAGCATGATGTGTCGCCTGACTTCATATTTGATGTAAGGTTCCTTCTTTGAAGTTGGTGTGGTTGTTATCCTCATAATTCTACAATTTTTGTTGACAATTTCTTTACCAAAGACTTTGGTAGGAGAACTGAAGAAGCATTTGGAGGACCACCTCAAACCCAAACTCGATTCCTTCTATCTAGAATATAATGTGAGCCTACATATTTTCCCTCTTAACCAGCTTATAACTGATAAAACCTCCTGTTATAACCTTTTTTCTTCTCTTCAGTGGGAGAATGGACTGCTCCTGGACGGAGAGACACCTCTAATGCTCCCCAGCCGACAGGAAGAATCAAGTAAGAGAAACAATGACCTGGCAAGAAAGAATGTTCATCATTTCATGAGGATAGAAGGTAAACCACTTTGAATTATTTTGTGATGAATTTTTCTGTAGTTTGGATGTTGTTGGAAAGTTGCAAAATAGGAGTGGCCCAACCCCAACATCTTATTTTACAGGTCTTGAGCAATAAAATATCATCTTCATTGAGTAAAAGAATATAACCTTTAGCTTTCAATTGGGTCTTGTCTTTCCAATGTCCTGCTTACTGAGGTCAAAACAAGGCCATTCTAGGTTTATGTAATGTCATTGGCCTTACAAACACTTATTTGAGGTCCAGCATCTTTCATGTACCTGTGTGTTCTCTGAACTAGTGCATATTTGCCCCATATCTTCAGATGTTCAGGTATCCTGCGTGAGTTTCTGTAGTGTCAAATATCTAACGCTGCTACTGTCCTACATGAGTTTCTGTAGTGTCAAATAACCCATGCTGTTATTGTCTGTTAATGTTCAGAGGAATGGCATTAGGTTTTGAATTGAAATGATGACAAAAATGCCCACATTTACGGAAGTTGCAGGATGATGAAAATTCCCTTCTCTCTCTCTCTCTCTCTCTCTCTCTCTCTCTCTTCCTTTTTTTCTTTGAATCTCTGACTTCTCTTAATATAGAAATACCCTATTCTTAATTTTTGTTATTTCATTATACAAAAATTCTTTCCGATTCCCCCTTTTTCAATTTGGAAATATCTTTTCTCCATTTTCCTCATGGTATTCAGTCATTAAAAGACCTCTTCCATGTTTCTTCTGAAACTCTCATTCTTTAAATCTGTAATTTGGACCCTCCATTTTCTCATATTTTTAATCCAACTGTATCCTTAAAGTTCCCAAATTTATCTTGTTCTTAGTTTGAAAATTCTCTCCTCTCAAATTTCTTATCTTCATAAATTTACATATACACCTTTTCTCATTTTCTTCAATTAAAAAATTTTTCAGTTTCTTTATTTGAACCCACTTTCCTCGTTTTATCAAATTATATTAGAAATGCCATTAATTTTATGCTTTACTGCAATTCAAAAACCTTTTTAGTCTTGTCTTTTGACAATTTCTTCAATCAACAAATACCACCATTTTTTTTTTTTTTTTATCTCCTCTGCACTTTCTCTAATTCCCTTCATTTCTATAGGTACTCCTCTTTTTTCATTTTAAATAAAAAAATTCCCTCAAAATTTTCATTTCCTTCTACAAGTACTCAGTTTTCTTGTTTTCCTCAATCTATAATGGACCCTTGTTTTTCACTTGTCTTATTTTTCAATCCAAATGTGCCGTACAGTATCTCATTTTGCCAAGTTGCACTCATACCATTTTCTCCATGTCTTTTCAATCCAAAACAATCCTCGTTTTTTTCCTCCTTTTTTTGGTTTTTTCAATCTGAAAATATGCTCTTCTCCATTGTCATTTTCAATGCTAAAGTATCCTCCATTATAAAGTAATGCCATTTGGCATAGAAGTGTGGACAGAAATGAGCTATAGGGGTAGGAGCAATTGTCATAGAACAGAGAAAGGTACATGGTAAACACCCTTATGTTAGGAAATTCTAATCGTTTGGATGTTTTTTCTCAACAGAATTTACAGCAAAATTCATGAGTTTCTACAAGTCTGTCACCAAGAAGGATGACCTGATGGCTATGAAAGTTAGAGAGGAATTACTTGGTAAAACAATGCTTGACGCATAGATGTACAGAAGATGCAGCCAATGCATTTGAAGAGAAATCACCTGGGATTCATGTATTATATGTTTCGACTTCACAACTTGTTTCATATTGCAATTTACAGTTTATCCCACAAAGTTTCCTTTTTTATTCAAGAAAAGCCTTGAAATTTTGCTTTGTCACTCAGTCATATGTTGCAGTTCATGGAACAAAATTTTCTACGATTTGCAGGAATGGTGTTTGCCAAGACCAACCTCATTATCTGAGGACATGGCAGCAGTCACCAAAGATCCATCTACACAAGTGACACAAAACCAGTCTAATTGAACCCCAAAGCAAGTCTTGAGAGGGGAAGCACCTGTTAATTGAATCTGCATCTCTTGATTTAGAAACTGCAGTTTTATCATTCGGATTTGCTCTGGTGGCAAACCGAAACTTCTGCATGCTTGGTAGCAAGCAGTTGCAAAAGCAAAGGTGAATAAAAAGACTCAATAGCCATCCTGTGGTTGAGCTCTTCAGGTGCTATCCCTACCATCCAACTAATGCTGTCTAGCCAGTCAGTGTAACTTGCAAGTTGTCATGTTCTGAAACTGTAACCATCCATATCAATCAATTATTTACATAACTAATCATTAAAGAATTCTTCAATTTCAAAGCATGAAGAAATAGAGAGGAGTGTACTAACAAATACATACATTAGATGTTTACTGTATCATTATGCTGCCCATCTGACAATCTAAACTTCCCATTTGTTGAGTGCCCTGTTGAATGCGACCTCGACAACTGCCACTCCAACAGCTGCTCTCTATGTTGCCTTCTCCCGGGGCCATTGTTAACACCTTCTGCTCCGCTCCCATTTTCCTTGAAAGAATTCCTGCATTCCTGCCTTTCAGTAGCCCTCTCACCTTCCCCTTCCCTGCTATCATCTTCCTTGAAAGAATTCCTGTGTTCCAGCCTCTCGGCAGCCCCCTCTCCATCCCCTTCCCTGCTGCCATCTTCCTTGAAAGAATTCCTGCATTCCTGCCTTTCGGCAGCCCCCTCCCCTTCCCCTTCCCTTTCCCCGCTGCTGTTGCTTTCCAGCATAGGAATAACAACTTCTACCTTCTTGTCCTTACCATCATCAAGATTCATCCGACAGACGGGGCACGTCGTGTGGGTTTCAAGCCACAGATCAATGCATTCCTGATGGAAAACATGGCTGCATCCGGTCAGCATTCGCAGCATATCGTCGTCAGAAAACTCTGCCAGGCAGACGGTGCATTCCAGCCTATCGTTGACATGTTGGACACCCTTGAGGGAAGAGTAGGGGAAGGTGGGGAAGGAGGAGATGACAGAAGTGGGGAGGCCGTGCAGGGCAGGTGCAGCAGCGGGGGTCTGGTGGAGGGTGTTGAGATAGTTCATCACGTAGCGGAAGAGGTAGAGGGAGAAGAAGCCGACGAGGAAGAAGAGGAGGAGGAAGAAGGTGAGGACGATGGGGAGGGAGCGGTCTTGGTCGGACCAGGGGACGTAAGTTTCCTGCAACCGGTGGTTGGCAGAATTCGTGGGTTGCATACCGTCTGGCTGACAATGAGAGAGAGAGGATGATAGATCCCTGGAATGGCCGGAGAGTGGGAATTCCGGCACTGGCTTTTGAGCTTTAGGCGTGCATGCGATGTGAGGAAGAATTAAAAAGGGGAGATGGATGGATGGATGAATGGAATGGGTATTGTTTTTGCTGTTATGCTGTCGAAGAAAGAATGGCTTGGGTGGGTTCTTCCTTGGTGGGGAGGGTGGTGGTCGTGGCGGGGAGTCAGGGAATGCCTTAGCATTGCATGCATGTCGGATTTTTGCAGGTGAGCTGAAAACGTGGGGCCCGCTTGATAGGGATTCGGGTGATGACGTGGCGAGTCTGTTTGAGGTTTGTGGTGGTGGTGGGGGTATTGGTCTCGACCACGCCTCTTACCTCAATCCCCAATTCCCCATGGGACAGCAACGCTTCTTCGCTTGCACTGCAATTCACCTCATAGACTCCTTACTCTAGGCTGACTGTATCCATTCCATTCTACACACGCACACACAAAAACGGGGATGATGGGAAACAAGACACTTTTATTCATCAGGCAGGCCCCACCTGACCTGTGGAGTCAATGGGAGATCAATAGAACACTGCTTTGTGTTGACCAGTTTGATCTCTATTTTAAAAAGAAAAGAAATGATATGACGTGATAAAGGAGAATGATTAAAAATAAAGTAAATAAAGATAAATTAAATAGACTATTTTATATATAAAATGATAAAGAAGAATGATTAGAAATAAATATAATAATAAGAAAAAAATATGATTGTTAAATATTTAAGGTTTTTCAAATAAGGATTAACTTTGTCTCTACTCAAAGGTATATTTTTCTTTGGATAAATTTACTTTTTCTTTTCCTTTGAGATGACTTACTTTGATCTAAACAGTTGATTCAATATTTAAACTTGGTCTGCTAAATTTGCTTTAATACCAAATTTCAAGAGCTTTAGGCTCTGTTTGGCCCCATTGTGAAATTAAATATTTTTTAAAAATATACTTTATTACAATAGAATTTTAGAAAAAAGTACTTGAAAGCAAAGGTACTCTTGACATTATAAATTTGTTTGGCTATAATATAATGAAAGTATTTTTATTATGTAAACAACAAAAAAGGATAATTTTTTTAACACCAAGACTAGTTATATTTAAAAAAAATTATGCAAATAATTTAATATACAAAATAGATTTTAAGATTTAAAATAAGTGCTAATAATAAAATATTTTCAATATACATTATTAGCCTAGGAAAAAAATACTTAATATTTTTAATATTAATATATATGATAAACTTATATATATATATATATAAGAATCTAAGTTGTGATAAAATTCTTATATAGAATTTAAATTATGCACCAAATAGATATAATTTTATTTTGTGGAGACAAGAGATTTTTATTATATTTTTTAAAATAATTTAACTTATAAAATATTTCTTAGGATATATATATATATGAGATTTTTTGCTTATTAGTTAAAAATAAACATTAAAATATAAATAAAGAAATAATATTATACACCTCATCGATATTAAAAATTAATTACCATGGTAAAAAAATAAAATAAAAAAGAATTATAAAAAATAAAATTTATTTTTATAATTAAATATATATAGATAAGAAAAAAAATATTGGTTAGAAAGTTTTGATGGATGACAATATTTACATAATATATAGATATTTGAATATAATTGTATATATTTATGATATTATTTTTTAAAAGAAGAAAAGAGATAATATTATCTTAACGCAAGAAGCCCTTGAAGAAGCAAAAATTTTTCTGCTTCTTCCAAAATGTTATATTTCAACTTTTGCAGTATATTAAAGTGCTTTGAAATTTCTATCCAAACACCTTAGAAGTGTATTTCATTTAATGAAAGTACATTTCACCCTCCAAAATATGCGGCCAAATGGAGCCTTACTAATGTTTTAAAAGATCCAAGTTTAAAAAAGGCGCACCCAAATGCAGCCTGACTAATGTTTTAAAAGATCTAAGTTTAAAAAACATGTAGGAGTCTAAAGCTCTAGCCTAGAAATAGAATGAGTGAGTAACTGTGTTAGAAAGTTGCTCATCATGAAGAGCTCTAGGATAATAGGATATCATGCAGCCTAGAAATAGAATAAGTCAGCCTGAGTGACTGAGAGAGTTGCTCATTACTAGGATCTCATCCACAGGGCCGCATCTTTGCTGGTTGTACGGGGGTAGGCTAGATTTGGGATGCTTCTTTACCTCTCAGGTCAGAAATAAAACCTGAGTGAGTGACTCATATTCCTCTGAACGGCCAGAAACTACTTTGATCAAACCACCTCAACAACCCCATATATACGGGGCGTGTTTGGTTTGAGGTAAAAGAGGGATAAAAAAGTAAGGAAAATAAAATCAATTATAAAAGAAAAAGATTATAATATTGATATTATAAATAATGTCAACTATAAAGTGAATCAAGAAAAATAAGTAAACTCTTTATGAGAAAAGATGATAATAAAAAAAAAGTAAAATAGTTATAGATAATTAATAGTTAAATGTCACGTTAACATGGAGAAGATCTGCCACAAGCTAAACCCACATGCGACATTCATGGAGATTTTCGTGCATGCAGCATCCAAAAGGTGGCCCACCCTGTCAATGCTTTAGATTCAAGACCCCCACTTATACAGATTCAATATCCAGGAACACAAAGTAGATTAAAGAAGTACATTTGAAATTCATGATAATATTAGCAGCAGAATGGGAGATATTGTCGATTTTTTATGGAAAAGTAAAGAAAATGAAGCAACACTGAAAAAAAAGTAGGGTCTGGGGAAGTAATTACAATGTCACATGGGAGAAAAAACAAGGGATAATACACACTTTTTGGCTAATGCAACCCTCATCCTAACACACCCTTATCTTAGCGATTCACATTCGTAGTTTGTGTGCTGCAGCAATGGCCCCAGCCTCACCAGCTTTGGGATGACGATGTTGTTCCTAACAGCGCATCCCAGAGGATTCTCCCACTGTAAGAGGGATCCCACAAGGTTGGCACGCACAGTCAATGGAAACACGCGAGCCCATCTTTCTCTGCCATATTCTCGAAATGCCTCTTCGACGCGCCGCGGTCCGGCCTTGAGCGCGTTGGCAAGCTTTACGGCAAGGAAAACAGCATCTTCCAACGCACAACAAGCACCTTGGCCAAGATTGGGAGTCATGGGATGCCATGCATCACCCACAAGCACCACACCCCCAGCTGAAACTGGGGGGCTCACACCTGGCCACAACCACCTGTCGACGAGGGGCGTCTTGATGACCGTGTCATCTGGAGTGCTCCGCACCACGTCTAGCAGCTCTGAAGGCCAGGTGCTGATCAGTTCTTGAGCTTGCTTCTTCAGCAAATCTGGGTCTCTGACCTTTGGACCTGACATTATCATCGAAGGTGCAAAGTTAGATGAAGCTTAAAACATGGAAAGTTTTTTACTCCATTTGAGGCCAAAATCAAGGCATCAACATCATCCTGGAATTGCACAAAACATCTACAAGTTTTCAATGCTATAGATTTGGGTGAGTTGAGTTTTTTGGATTGCTTTACTTAAATAGACTTAGCAGAGTTTTCAGTTTAGAACTAGTCAAGAATAATAGAGATGAGTCTCTCTGGCATGGCATTATATGCAAGGCAAGTTGTGACCATCAGCAGGTGTTAAGAAGATCCCATACCAATGAGTCTAGGCCAAATCAAGCTTTGGGGAGCCAGATCCAATGTAAGCATTCTCAAAGGTGAAGTTCTTTTATTATTATTATTATTATTATTATTATTATTATTATTTTCATGTTTTAAAACAGATTTAAGACGTCAACATCACATTGTAGTTGGTTCGACATTTTTTATAGTTTTTTCTTTTCATTCTGAATTGAATCGACCAAGGGAAACAGCAAGTAATCCAGAGGCTCTAGGTAGCACACATGATTGTGCTGCTTCAAATCATCACCCATGCTTTAACCCATAACAAATTTTGATCAATTTTTATCTTGACTGCACAGAAAACAACAACTAAATGTGAAAACAATTGTTGCCATCGCCACTGATAGAATCTGCCGTGCCTCTTACACACATACAAAGGTCAGCTATATGAATCATGTTCCGCTCTCACTTTCACATCCTCCCACAAAAATTCAGGATAATTGTTTTCTTAAAATTGCAAGATAATTGTCATCAATAAGGTTAATTAGCAGTATATTTTTTTTCTTTCCTAAAAAGTTACATGAGTATCACCTGGAGATGGACTGTTGTAGCAGATGAACCAATACACTTTCGTAGTAGAAATTGGAACAAAACCAGCACGCAAGCCCCTTCCATATACGTAGGTCAGTTTTTGATCAAATGGCTGGCCATTGGAATAAAATGCAAGCCCACGGAAAGCACAATGGCCAACATAGCGAGGTTCAGGGAATCCCATCCATTTTGCTACTGGTGACCGGGTACCATCACAGCCAATGACAATCTGCAAAAAGGTTCCAAGAAAAGATTTGCAAAATCAATGTTATTATTATTATGCCAAAACTTCAAGTTCATCACTAGTTTTCATAGATAAGTGCAAAACAAAGCCATTTTGTATTGATTCAAGCTTTCATGATTGGTGTTTCCTCATTCTTGTAAGCAGAACATGCAGTGTGTTGAGGGCATTTGCGGTTTTCCCCCAACCTTTTATCTAATCATGCTATTTTCTGTGGAATCTTATGGGCTGCACAGTTTAATTCAGAATATATCATTAAAAATGCCCAAGTTTCAAAGTAATAATGAATCATTTAATTTTCTAAATAAGTCCTGTCCTCAAAATAATGTCAACCACAATGAATATAGAAAAGCAATCATTGTAAATAATCATAATAGATTCAGCCTAAACTATCTAGTGCTTTTGTTGCATGTAATTGACATTATTACAGAAAAAAACTGGACTAAGATGCGAGTGAGATCATTTCAAACAATCAAAGCATCAAAGATTTAACTTCCCATAAGAGTAAAAATATCAAATGCATGATGAGAAACATCAAATGTCAGAAAAATATCAAAAGGCATAAGACATCAAATCAGTTCTCATAAGAGCTTAAAGAAACATTAGTCCCCTAGCAGCAACAATTCATGCCATGCAATCAACACTGGCATGGAAATTCATGAAAGGAGATGGATGTTTCCAAATCCAACAAAATGGGTTAAATCCCAATTTTCCATGTGTTATTGTCAGTTTTAAGTGCACTACCTTTGCCAGCAATTTGTTGCCATTATCAAGTTCCAACAATGTTTCACCAGATTCAGTTCTCCTAATGCTTGCCAGCCTTGATGAAAAACAGATTGCATCCGAAGGCAACTCATTAGCAAGAGATTCCAAAAGCAGTCTCCTTTCCACTGCACGAACTTCCTGACTGCCCATAAAACAATGGTGTAAGAGTTTGTGCATTTTTGGAACGGAGAAAGAGAAGAGAAGAAAAGCTCCCCAAAATAGTAGAGCAATGACAAAAAAATTCCACCAGCACCCAAAATTTGGAAGCCATTTGTTACCCCACAGATTCATCCTTGAAAATGAATGACCGCAACTGCCTTCCATCTTCTGATCTTAATACCATCCTGCACAAAGCTGATACCATCATGAAGTTTAGAAGAGGTTAAATGCCAGCTTAAAGACATAAGCAACAGCATGCAATTTCTTACCTAATGAAATTGCATCAGAAAAATCATGGGCAGGCAAGTGATAATATTGGTAAATGAAGAAGCATGCATCAGTGAACATTGCGAAAGTACAGACATATTCTCACAACTGCCTGTCATGTCTATCTATCCATGACTGTGATTAGTCACCCCCATACATTAAAATTCATTCGAGTTCAGACTCCATATAGATAGAGGTAAAAAAGAGGTAAAGGGGGAGAAAAAGGTAGAATCTAGAAACGTAATGTAAAAAAGTTGACGATATTAGCAGAAATAGACAGGCAATTCGAGTCATAACATGAATAAACATAAAATAGAGATTTTTTTTGGTAAATATAAGTAATGGTGTGAAAAAAAGAAGAAGTTATCACTCGTAATTAGGGAGAGGTAAATGTTATACCAAAATGAAAGAGAGGGATAAATGGCTTTTACACCTCTTTTATAGATGGCATATTTTACCCAGTGTTTTAAAAACCGGACCGGATCACCCAGTTCGACCGTGAATTCCAAGAGACTTGGTCCGGTTGGCATGCAGTTGTAGGATATTAGTGAAAACCGGTGGAACCGCTTGGACCGGACGGTCGGACCATGAAAACCAATCCAAGCATTTGAAAAAAGATAAAAAAAATTAAAGAAAAACTGAAAAAGAAGAAGCCCTGCCCTTGACCCCGTGTCCTGCCCTCTGCTCTAAAGTTTTCCCACACCTGCCCTTGCTCATTTCCCTCCTGCAGCCGCAAGGTCGAACCCATTTTCCAATGTTTCCATCACCGTCAGCTGGTTGCCAATCTATTCTGATGACTAGCAGTCGTTGCAACACTATGTCTGGTCATCCCTCCCTATCCAGTCCTTGCTCATCTCCCTCTTGCAGCCACAGGTTGCAACCCATTTTCCAGTTTTTCCATCTATTAGAAATAAAAGTGACCACTAGCACCACAGAAACATAGGCATGCTATTACAATAATAACTACCTCTACCAAAAGAAAAAACATGAAATAGCAACCCAAAACATAAAAGGAAATTTAGCATAAACTACTATGAAATGAAGTAAAAAAAGCAAGGAAAAAACACACTGGATTTATGTGAAAAAACTTTCTCAGGAAAAAAATCACAAGAGACGATCAGCAACTCCTCCACCAGCAAATATATATTTAGAACCACAACCTAGTTCTATAGGCTTACACAACGAGAACACTCTCTTTTACAAAGTCCAAAACCCAATCCACCAAGTGGATTACCCTTTTGTTATGGTTGTGTTTAAACTTCAAATGTTTGGTTCTTTATATAACAAATCATTTCCCTCTTATCCCACATCTTTAACTGATGTGGGATAGAAATGGGATACAAAAGTCAAAATTTTGGCTCTTAAAGTCAATAATCTCCTACTTGAAGACATTTTTGCAGAAATATTAGGAGAATATAGCCAAAATTGTTTGCTCAAGCAAACTCAAGCCCAAAAGAAGTCCTACAACGTTTGAACTTCTCTGAAGCGACGGACTTCATCAAAATGTCTAAAACATTTTCATTGGTGCGAATCTTCTGTAATGAGACTAACTTCTTCTCCACGGCTTCTCGAACATAATCATATTAACCATCTATATGCTTTGTCTTTGAGTAATATACGAAGTTTTTTGCCAAGTGTAATGCACTCTGACTATCACAATAAATAGTCACTATCACCTGTCGCACCTGAAATTCTTTAAGTAACCTCTTCAACTATACAACTTCTTCGCATGCTTGTGTTTATGCCATGTATTCAGCTTCTATGGTCGATAAAATTACCATACTTTATCATTTAGACATCCAACTGACAGCACCACCGGCTAAAAAAAACACATAATCCGTGTTAGATCTTCTATTGTCATGGTCTCCTACAAAATTTGCATCCACATATCCAACCAATCCATAAATTTTACTATTATAACATATTGCTGCATGAGAAGTACCTTTTAAGTATCGAAGGATTCACTTTACAGCATTTCAATGGTCTCTTTCAGGACTTGCCATATACTTACTGACTTCTTCGACTACTTGGGCAATGTTTGGTCTAGTAATTACCATGACAAACATTAGGCTCCCTACTGCTGATGAGTATGGTACTCGAAATATCTCTACCTTCTCTGTTTCTACACTAAGGCACTGTACTGAAGACAACTTTATTCCTATAAGAAAAGGGGTAATAACCGGTTTGGCATTCTGCATATTGAAGCGATGCAGAATCCTTTCAAAATAACTCTTTAGAGTTAGCCAGACTTCCCTATTCTCCTAGTCTCTAAGCACGGTTATCCCGAGTATTTGTTTTGCAGCTCCAAAGTCTTTCCTCTCAAATTCCCTAGCCAATTGAGCTTTTAGAGTTGCAATAGTATCTTTGCTAGTTCCTGCAACCAACATGTCATCAATATACAATAACAAGATTATGAAATCACCATTTTCCTGTACTTTGACATAAGCACAATGGTCCACCTCACATTTCTTGAATTCCAAGCTCATGATGAAAGAATGAAATCGCTTATACTAGCATCTTGGCGCCTGTTTCCAGCCGTACAATGGTCTTTTTAAATAACAAACCAAATTCCTCTTATCTTCTTCAATAAAGTCTTCTGGTTGAGTCACATAAATTTCCTCATCAAGATTTTCATGCAGAAAAGCAATTTTTACATCTAGCTGTTCAAGTTCTAAATAAAAAACAACTACCATACTAAGCAACACCCAAATAGTACCCAAACGAACAACTGAAAAAAATATTTCATTAAAGTCAATACCTGACTTTTGAATATATCCTTTGACAATCAAACGGGCTTTGTATCTTTCAGCATTCCCATTTGCATTCTTCTTCAACTTGTAGACCCATCTGCAACTAATGGCCTTCCTTCCCTTAGGCACCTAAACTAGCTCCCACGTATCAGCTTTGTGAAAGGATTCCATTTCTTCTTCTATAGTTGCTCTCCATTAAGCAGCATCCTTGGATTCTCCTACCTGTAGGAATGAGCACGACTCTACTTCATCAGTGATGCGGCATAAGTTGTGACATAATTCTTCAACCAAATTGAAGGTCTACGTGCTATCACAGATCAACCTTGGTCTTCTTGAGCTCCCATGGTTGAAGTATCTTCGTGCTCAACTTTAACTTGATCTTCAACAATATCTTCTATGAGTTCATCTTCAGGAGTACCTTGTTCATTCGAGTTATCATTTATAAACTCAAACTCAATAAGATTTTCTACTTTTGCATCGTGTTGTTCTTCACTAATTGTAGACTTTAAGAGCCTAAATTTTTGACTTTTGTATCCCATTTCTATCTCACATCGGTTGAAGATGTGAGATGAAAAGGAAATGATTTGTTATATAAAGAACAAAAAATTTGGAGTTTAAACACAACCATAACAAAAGGATAATTTACTTGGTGGATTTGGTTTGGGGCTGTGTAAAAAAGAATTCTCTTTGTGTAAGCCTATAAAACCGAATTGTGGTTCTAAATAAATATTCGCTAGTGAAGGAGTTGCTGATCGTCGTTGATCATTGCCTGTGATTTTTTTTCCCAAGAAGGGTTTTCCAAGTAAATCTGGTGCGTTCTTTCCTTGTTTGTTTTTTTTTTTTACTTTATTTTTTAGTTATTGTTAGATTTTATTTTATGTTTTGAGTTGCTGTTTTGCACTTTTTCTTTTGGTAGACGTAGTGATTATTGTAATAGTATGCCTATGTTTTGGTAGTGCTAGTAGTCACCTTTATTTCTAACACCATCATCGTTGGCTGGTCGCCACTCCCCAGTCTATTCCAATGACTAGCAAACATGATGTTCGATTGTCCCTCCCTGTCCGGCCCCCGCTCCATCTCCCTCTTACAACTATAAGTCACAACGACAGAACCCATTTTTTGGTTTTCCTATCGTTGTCAGCCAATTGCCAATCTATTCCGACGATTAACAGTTGTTACAACACAATGTCTGGTCGTCCCTCCCTGTCCAACACCTGCTCCATCTCCGTCTCGCAGCTCTAGATCATAGCGACGCAGCCCCTTCTTTCCATTTTCGTTACCCGATTGGCAACTGTCCAACACCTGCTCCATCTCCGTCTCGCAGCTCTAGATCATAGCGACGCAGTCCCTTCTTTCCATTTTCGTTACCCGATTGGCAACTTAATCCAACAATTGTTAGCAGGTGTAGCAACCCAAATCGCTCAACTCGATAATTGAGTTTTATTTAAATGATGATCACGTTGTGTTAATTGAACTTGTAGCATTACATATTTGCCCATTATGTTTCTCTTTTGTTAAAGCATAATCTTTTAATATTAAATATTATACTCTTTTAATTCTTTTTTTGTGTTATATAATTGTATTTATGTTAATATATTGTGATTTCATTTTAAGTACATTATCAATTCAATCAAGTATAAAAGAACAAAGAAATATTTACATATAACTTATTTCAAGTTAGTTGATTCTTTTTTAACTATTAAATATTTTGTTAGATTTATCTTTAAAATTTGTATGATTGCATCATTAGTTTGTCATTATAGTCTATAGAGTTACTTATTTTAAATTTTTATATGAATATTAGGTTTTTATATGATGTGTAGCTATTATCATAGGTTTTAAAGGTAATCTATAATTATTCATATTATATATAATCACATATATTTATTTATATTTTTAAAAAATTTTAAAAATCTAATATAATTATTATATCATAATTATGTCATGCTAACATTATAGTTCAAACTAGTTTGAACCAATGGTTGAACCGATCAAACCTAAACCAAACGTAAAAAATGATTCATATTACGGTTTGGTTTGACAACAACGATTTTACCTTGTAAATGCAAGCACAGAGAAACTCCAAAGTTTCCTCTTTTCTTTGGGAATAGTATATTTCAGTAGCAAATGTTATTTCAAAATAAAAGCGAGGGCGGAAAAAAAAAAGCTTGTACGCCTCTTTTGTAGGTTGCATATTTTTGCAGTGCTTTTACACCTAGACAAACAGAACCTCAAAAATTTCCTCTTTCTCTTTGGAATAGTATGTTTCAGTAGCAAATATTATATTAAAAAAAAGAGAGAGGAAAAATATATATAAAAAAAGCTTCTACACCTCTTTCCTAGATCGCATATTTTACAGGGCTTTTACAGCTTCTAAAACAGGGCCTCAAAAGTTTCCTCTTCCCTTTTGGAATATTATTATCTTTGGGAATAGCATGTAAAGCTTGCTATTTTACATGGGAATACTATGTTTCAGTAGCTACCAACATTCGTAGAAGACAAAGTGGCAAAACTAAGACATGAAAGTTCAGGTAATATGAAAATAGAAGAATTCCCCCATTCTCGTCGCAAACAGACCCAAAGCACCAAAAAAACGGAAAAAGGAAAATTCAAGGTTTTTTACCCTTGAATTTCAAGAAATCGACTGCGTAAATCATCGCCCACTCCAACGGCGTCCAGCACACGCCACCCGTTCTTGAAGAGCGTCAACGACGTTCCCCCAATCCGAAGCGACTCCCCCTGCTCCAGCACCAGCGACCGGACGCCAAGCCTGGAAGAAGAAGCTCTATTTCATCAATCCTCAAAGACAACCAATCCAACAAACGCAATTGGATTCATCGCCCAATTTATGCTTCGAAATCCAAACCTGTGAAGGGAAAGCGCAGTGGCGAGGCCGGCGATTCCGGCTCCAACGACGACGATCTCTTCCTTCCGCACGGCCTGTCCTCGATGGGCGACAGCAGCCGCTCGAGGCAGAAAAATCGCATTTTGCTGTCGTGCGGGGATTGTAGAAGTGATTTTTCTGGGCGTGGATGTTAGGCTTGGGAGAAGAGAATGGAACTGAGGGTGGGGGTAGAGAAGAAGTACAGAGGAATTTGCCGCCATGGAAGGAGAAGACGCAGATGCAGGGAGTATGTGGATGCATGTGTATGCGCCATGAAAACGAGTGGCGGAGAAGCTGCAACGTTAATCCCAGCAACTCCACGCGATGACAATGCAGAGCAGTCGGTATCTTAGCAAAGAGACCGGATGATACGCTGGCATGGTGCAGCCAATGGTATTAGTTATTCTTTCACGGAGAAATTTTCATATCCGTGGCGATCTCTGGCGTACAATCCCAATCTATGCCCATGTTTCTATATCCATTCGAAATCCATGATGCCCGACCCACTGGACCCTGTCAGACGAATATTTTCTAAATAATTATGACTATAATACCCTTAGATGTCGGATTTGGGTATTCTACTCGGTGCCAGAATCATTTCATTTTCCTTCTTCCCCTTCTGCTACCCCCTCTCCCGTACCTTCCACACCTCTCATATCTCCCTTCTTCCTCTTTACTGCACCTCCTATAACATCAAGTTTCTCCTTCTCGAACCAACAAGGTAAGCCTTAAGTGCACTTTTGCTTGTGGCAGAGACGAAGACACTATTACCAACAACTCCTTTCCCTGCCTCATAAAACGCAACCTACTTGCCTCCCTCCGTGAACTCCTTCCATAGAACCATTGCCATCTCGCTCTCAAGGCAATCTCTCCCTCTCTCTCTCATTGAAAGGGAAGCCTAACTAGATGTAAGCTCTTGAATTTTAGTACAAGACCGTATTAATAATTCAGGTATAGTAATGAGTGAAGTTTGGTAAGTTTATAAAGTTTAATTTAATTAAGTGTGA
>JAYJMB010003254.1:4263-14302 GCA_036873735.1 Pouteria campechiana
TAAGTGTGTTTGGAAGAAGAAGGATGCATTTGAAAAGGGATTTATTGATCACCCATTTTGCTACGATGTGATTATAAAATATCTTTAAATAAACTTGCCTTTTTTTGGTTATTATAGATATTTCAAACTTTTACTTTTTACTTTTTCATAGAAAACCTTTAATTAATTATATTATAATATGTAATTTATATTTACTTTGCGATGGAATTTTTATTTTATTTTTTAAATTCTTATGAACCCTTGTCGTACCGTCTGTCCGCTAGATAGAGCTGCTCTGTGAGAATCCAACCCAACCTTGTGTGCCATTCCAAGTCTGAAGCACACGTTTCTTATTAAGTAATCAAACTTGGTAGTATATCTTTAAATATTATTTATTTTTTATTTATAAAAATTTAAATATCTAAGTGGACAACATCAAAGAAAATTATGGTAGAGATTTCTTTAAAATTTTAAATTATTTTCGGACAATAATGACATATATTATCTTAAATATTATCAAAATTGCTAAATATATACTTTAAAGGAGAAATTAAAAAAAATAAACTCAAAAAGTTGGCCATGTTAGAATTTTTTTTCTGTAGATGCATAACTTCTACCATTTTTGTTTGGTATGGCCCACTTCAAGGTCTGATTCAAATATTTTTAATATAAAATAATTATATTATATTTAAAATATTAGCACAGTAAGATAGATCTATTAAGCAAGGTGGACCCACTATAGATGATCAGATCAGTGTTAGCCGAGTTAGGTATGCATAAGCGTCCTATTGATGATCGCTAGGTTATCTATTAAATCGAGTGGTCCAAATTCGTGCGAACAGATGGGCCACCGATTTTCACTGTCTGGGTCAGCCTATTCCTGTGTATCACGAAAGAGACTGGTTGCAGCTGCTAAATACTAGCAAACAAGCATAATAGTCAACAGAAGTCCTCATGAAAAATGATCAAATCATCGGAACCGTTCAAATTATACATTTTACGAAATAAAAAGATATCCAAATAATTTTTAAGCTAAATAAGCGGTTAAAAATAATCCACGATTAAAAAGAAAAAAAGCAAACGCAGAGTCCAAGAACTAAGGATGGCTTAATCGCCCAGCTTTGAAGAATTTGGTTGGAACCCAAACGCACGGACGGTCCAAAATAGTATATCATCTTCAAAATGTTTTAAGTGTAATACATTCAATCAAATAAATAAATAAACAAACAGACGAGCCAACACAGATAAGAAAGCTTGAAGTCGAAATATTTATGCAAAAATCGTAATATAAACCCATAAAAAAGTTTTAAAAAAATTCTCTTTTTAAAACATAGTGCCCCCAAATGATTGAAGTGACGGTTAATATCATCCGAAATACTGACAAGCCAGAGGCTACGGTTGACTTGTTCGCCGATATTCGTCCAAAAGGCTCTGTCCTTGTCGCCGGACAGACGTCTTTAAGATGAGGAAAGAAAGGGAAGAAAGCAAGGGGGAAGAAGAGGCAGAGATGGGTTCAAATACAAAGACAGCAGACCTTGATGTGCCGCTGCATGCAATCGGGTTTGAGATACAGGAGGTGTCGGCCCATAGGCTTACTGGCAGGTTCAAGGTCACAGATCGGTGTTGCCAGGTGAGGTCAGCTCTACCCATTTTAGCGACTCCTTTTATGTGGCCATTTTCTTGCGAAATCTCCTGTAATAGTGCAATATTTGCATGTTTGGCAAGTTGTTGAGCCAGCAATGCTAAGGAAGGAGTAATTTATTTGAGTAATAAACTAAATTGAAATTCATACGAAAGATATGCATGATGTAAATGACATGAACTGGATAAAACACCCCAAATTTACCAAACTTGTATCTATAAGGTGGATGGAGTCAACATGAAATTCGAAATTTAGTGGCAATAAAGTTTTACCTCCTGGGCTTGGAATTTAGTTGGGTTCAAAAAACTTGAATTTCAAATTCAAGTTGTAATGGAGATGCAAGTAGATTGATGTTTCCAAGTGGAACCTTGAGTTTTATTTACATGATTTTGAAATTCAAGCATCCAAATGATTAGGTCCATCAAACAATAATAAGCGCAGCAATTGAATTATGATGTTTTTGTGTGATTGTCCGTTTTTATCCTATGTGGCTAGTTAAGACTCCCAAGACCTCTTTAAAATAACTCAGTGGATGGTTCTTGAGTAATTGACAACTATTTAGAAACACCTTCAGATTCGTAAGGTAACTCACATGTCAGATCAATGATTATATAATTTTTTGGTAGGTTCTGAAGATGCTGCCATTTACCCACCAGATTGGCTATGTGCAGCTATTATGAGATTATCTGGTGGAGAAATTGGCCTCTCCCTTCTTGGGGATGTCAGAGACATCTCTTATCCACGGAAGAAGATTAAAATGATTTTCTACCCACAATTTGCTCTCGTTCTCTAGCTGGCTGAGGATCTGAAGGGAGAATGCGGGCAGAATAAATATAGGGGGTGGGTGTTTTGGATTGATGGAGAAAGGGGTGGAAAAGAGGTGGGAAAAAAGGAATTTTAAAAAGTGGATGATAATTGGAAATAAAATGAATCAAGATAAAATAAATAGGCTTTTTGAATAAAAAGATAAGGAATAATGATTAAAAATATAGATAATAATGAAAAAATAGAGTTTTAAAATAATTAAATTATCACATCATATTAAATAGGGTAAAAAGGGGGCTTTTCAGCTACACCCCTTTTTCAAGTAAACAAACTTGGGAAATGGTCAGGTAAATGTAATTAAGAAAATATAACAAATTGATATGACATTTACCTACTTCACCTACCCCTAAAAGTCCTACTTTTTCTTCATTACAACCTATATGTTCATCATCATCCCTTAATTATTTAGTCTTTATTTATTTTAACGCTGACATAATTCCCTTTCCTACAAACATCATTTGCATTTATATTTCCATTTCTTTTTCTGTTTCTCACCAAATGAATTAGGAGTATTGCGTACCTTCCAAGGATATGTTGACATGCCATTGGCCAAAAATGACCAGAATTACAGCTGAGTGAGGCAGAAATGAGGTGGACTTCCCTTACACCAAATCTTTTCTGTAATTTCAATGATGAGGCATGGAATTGCAGCTGATTAGACTCAACCAACTTGAAGTTGACAGGAACAAGTTGCCTCTTAAACTTCTGAGGCAGAAGGAATGTGGCCAAGGAAAGCAAGAAAGTGCTTAAAACTTCAATATACCTGTGCGGTTGACAGGATGAGTATTGAACTCCTATTTTTGTGTGTCTGCGTAGGCAATATCAACACTACTTTCAATGTCAACATTACCTTTTGAATGGTCTGAAGTTTTTAACTGTCAGATGACTGAATCACAATACACTGGACTTGATTTTAGGGTGCCCAACTTTGGCGGGTAAAACCCAAAAGGTCTTCCCTGCCTGCGACCTCAGTCACTATCTAGCACTCTTTTGTTTGACTGTATTTCTCTTCTCATGGTCTTCAACAATAATGCTGCTAAGTTGCCATCTTGGTTAGCCGAACACCTTTCATGAACCAAGCACTGATTTACAATCAGTACTCTGGATCAACAAATCTCACTAGCATGATGGTCAATTTTTATGAGATTAATTATCTTTTTGAATGGAGATGCATTTGCATGCAATTTGAGTTGTCTGATGTTCATATAATGGTTATGTTTCAACTTCCATTAGTAGAATCTAATGAGGTGCTTTTGGATCATGACCAGCCATTCAAGGTCTTACATGGTGGGATATCTGCCTTAGTGGCTGAGGCACTAGGCAGTATAGGAGCCCATATTGCTTCAGGATTCAAGAGAGTAGCTGGGGTGCAGCTCAGCATCAATCATCTGAGCACAGCTGAACTTGGAGATGATGTGGAGGCAGAAGCTGAACCTGTCAAAGTGGGCAAGAGAATCCAGGTTCACCAATCTCATGGCCTTTCTACCTTTGCTTATGTACTTCTTTTTACTCAGATCATGTATCCCATGCATCCAGCATCCATATGAGGTCTTTGTAACTTCCATCTGTCTGCAAAATTGCTGCTGAAGTTACTTTGAGAATTTTGCACTCTTGTAGGTGTCTGCAGGAAGGTTTTGGTATTGTGATGTTTGATGGTTCTGAAATTTGTACGTTTTTAAGGATTATGTCAAAAGATCTCAATTTTGTTGCATAATCAAAATTCTAGGAGGATGGTAATCAGTTTCAACACGCATTGGAATTCAACTGGTTTCCTTCATCTAAGTACTCACACATGGTCATCTTTTCTTATGTCTGACTGAAATTGAATCGTCAATCTCTTCTTGTCGAAATTATTTTAGCTATATATATTGTTAATAAGTTGATATGATTATCTTACTGATGAGAATACTGTGGCCTTGAGAAGTTATGGGAGGTGAAGCTGTGGAAAATTGACCCATCAGCTGCAGGCAAAAGAGTTTTGGTGGCCTCATCGCGTGTTACACTTCTTTGTAACCTGCCTGTGCCAGAACATGCTAGGGAAGCAGCAGAGAAACTCAAGATGCATGCCAAGCTATGATTTGGATTCACCAGCCTCTCCATGTATTTATATTTGGCAATTCAATCTAAGCATTGTAATTCATGTCCATCCTGAAAAAGAAGTCCTCGAACAACCTGCATTTCTTACGTGTTGTTTGAACAACACATAGGCACTCCATGTATTATTCGACCATCAACCTACAAGCAATATTGCAATTATGTGAAAGATTCAGACAGCCTTGTTCAGGCAAGATTCAAATGGTTCTGAAAATTGCCTACTCCATTAAAGCGATGGCTATGTGAATTGGCTTTAAACACTCTTTGCTTGAGTAGTGGATATCTAGGAGTAAACAGCATGGACCATTGGTCTCTAGCTACTAGTTTTGGTCATTGCAAAATGATTTAACTGTGGCTGGCAGGTGGGGATACTTCTCATTCCCATCCATTTTGGGTTGATGGCATGTGCTTGAGAGACCATGCCAAACAGAATATCGATAACTGATGCCTTGAAATGACATTTACAGAAGAAGTAAATGCAACCTGTTTTTGACCGGGGAAGATCTGGCAATGATGTCCATTGGTGAGAATTTTGCTGAATTCCAACATTTGCAGGCCCTCCAGATAATCCAGTCACCTTTTGAACTGACCAGTGGAATTTAAATTCCAACAAAGATCACAGCTTGAATATTGCAATGAAAGCAAACTACACGTGGCATAACTAAAACACAATGGGTAACAAAAAACATTTATCTTTTAGCAGAAAATAGACTTTTGTCTTTTCTTTTCTTCTTCCTTTGTGGTTGACTCTGTAAAAGCAAAGAGGATTTTCTTCTTAAACGTTGAATTCTTTATTCCACTTAATATAGGATTTGGGTTTTCTGGTTTTGGCTTTGATTGGAACGCAGCTGCAAAATTGGAACGTATTCATTCTTCTAGTTATATGTTGGTGGATGATTTGCTCGCCATCCCAAATTGCCGCTGTCAATTACAAAATAGAGTTCCCATGATCACTTGTGCAAAAAGGCAACTCACTCATGCCACCTCTGAATGCATATATTAGTATTACCAGGAGGATGAGTGATAATGAGGTCATTGTAAATCACATGAAAACTAGTGAGGTTTATTTTGGGTGAAAGGTATGATAATTGCATCATATCTATGATGTGTTCTGGGACCCACAATCCAACTGATGTTGGTCAAATCATCCAGTGCATTCTAGAGGTGTGGGATGGGTGATTTTCTTCCATACGTCTGCAGTAGAAAAAAATTATGCTATGCAAGAGTGGTGGATATCACAAGGCAAATGAGTGATGCTCATTTTCTTCAAAGGATCCAAACAGATGATGACCTTCCATTCTTGCAATCCAGACACGCTGGTTACTTGGTTTTTCTGCTGACCGCGCCAATGCAAGATTGTCCCATGACATTTGTCCAAGTGATAACTATAAAATGCCTGTAAATTCGTTCAGTAGCCCAAATGATAGTTCAATTTACCATGTTCTAATGGCCCCTCGAGGTTTTGTTGCCTGCTATTACAATACCTACATGCTCTGATAAAAGTCTCCATGCTTGTTGCATTCGAATTAGGAGGTTGGACCAAGTCCTCAGTGTGAAACCGCCCAAACTCGTTAGGATGACATGATCTATACACTGTGCAACTTGGCACAGGTTGGTCAGATTTGAGGGTTAACCAAGCTTGAACTGAAAGGGCTGACGCAGACGCGTTTGCAGCTGAATTCTCTGCTGGGCTGCCAACCTAGCAGCTTGCAACCCAAAAATTTCTTCAACTAATTTGTCTTGCAGAAATCATCTCGTTGTACTGGTTGCATTGTAAGATCTTGTGGTAGATTATTGTAAAAATACAAAGAGTAAGACAAGAAGGTTAAATCCTTATCTTTGTTGCGTAAATTAAAAAACCCGGAAACGTATCAAACCTTAAAATTCTGGTTGTGTGAAATCAACACTTACCTCAGTGCCTAAACTCCTATGGTTTCTTATTATTGAAGATGGAAGACTTTAAAGATTTTCTCACGGGGTACTCTTTAGAAGATTGTTTCTCCCCACCTATATCCCTATGATTTCTTAACATTGAAGACAGAATGAGAATTTTCTTACCGGAATATCCTCTTTGGGTTATTTTCTTCTCTCCACGTGTATGTGATTCATGAGAATTACAATCGTGAGGACGGTTGTCGGTTGCTGAAACCCTTCCTGCAACCATCCGCGGGTTTAGCTAGACAAACCACCTACCATTATTGATGGGTGTTTTTTGTTTTTGAAAAAAAAAATCCCTTAATAGACAAACCACCTACCATTAATGATGGGTGTTTTTTTTAAAAAAAAAAAATCCCATACGAGTTAGAAGCAATTTTTTTTAGAATTGACTAACCAAAAGAGATGATCAATTTCCATTTGGATAGGCTTTGGAACTTTCGTTGTGTAATGATCAATTTCCATTTGGATAGGCTTTGGAACTTTCATTGTCTTTGTCATTATTGGTCACCATTCAATGGGTATTCGAGATCTCATGAGTGTGTAAATGATAAACATGGGTTGTCACTTTCTCAGACAGTTGAATATGATATTTCGTATTCAATCTCATTCAAAATGAGTACTTCCCCTTTCATCCTTATTACCTTGAAGCTTCCATGAAGAAATGCTTTTATCATAACTCTTCGACGGAAATGGATTCCCTCACGCAACTGTTAGAAAGGGGAAAACGTGTGGAACACATTGCCACGGTGTGAATGCAATACAAGTCAATCCATATCTGCATTCAATGGGGTGGATGGTGGTACCCAATCATTGTAATATTGTCCTGTTTGTATCTTATCCAATCGGTCGATGTGTATCTTATCCAATCGGTCCATGTGCCAAGTGTATCTTATCCAATCGGTCCATGTGCCACATGTGCCTTAAAAACAATCATATCTCAAAGTCTATTGATCCCTTGAAAAAGGTGTCACAAAAATTTAATGTATAACCCCTTCATTTAGAATCCTATCAAGATGATTTCATTTAGAATCCTATCAAGTTGATTTAATGAAACTAAATTCATCTATAATATTCATAGGTAATATATCCTACTTATTTTGAAACATAGAAATATTCTCGATAAAAGAATAAGTAGATCTTAATTTAGAATTTTTTGAGAACGAGTAAATTCCTTTACTAAAATTTGCATCTTAGACGTGGTCGATGTGCATTTTTAATTGAAATAAGTTTAAGTATAGCTAATATGTGATATATATATATATATATATATATATATATTTGCCTCATGTAGCTTGTGTGTATGTAAGTAGCATTGTTAAAATAGACAATGTTAAGCGTGATGGATGAATCAAATTCTATTAAAATATCTTGTGGGCTCAAGTGGAGAGTGTGCATATTAAATTATTTTTGGCAACTCTCGTGAGGGACCATCCCCTGTTTAGGCACATTTTCCAAGAGTATAGCAAATTCGCATTACAAATGAGATTAGTGTTGAATACTTGAATCTAAAGGACTTATTTAGGACGATGCTTGCCCCTTTAATTTTGTGCTTATTATGGTACTACGATTAGATTAAAATTATCTTTATATTAGTCAAGGCGTAGAAAATCATTTTGATTAAAAATGAAATTACCCACCACCATTCAAAAAGTGTTATATGACAAGTAAAAACTGAAAATTCATTTAAATTTGTTGATATAAGGTGTTGAATTACCAAAAATTTTGCATGATCATTTAAGAGCAATGTTTGAATAGAATAAATATTTATTCAAGTTTATATATATAGGGTTTTGATTTAATACAAAGCTTCACATCGAAGCTTCTCACGCGAAGCTTCATCTCGCCATTCGTTTGATGCTCCTTATCTGAGTCGTCCAGCCCACGTGTCGATCAAAAACAAAAAACCCATTGTGCCTTTTTTGTTTTTGCCCTCGCCCTCACCGACCACAGATGACGCCCGCAACACCGAAGCCGTCTCCATCCTCGACCGCAGACGATGCCCACAGCGTGAAGCCAAAAGTCCCTCGCTAAAGAAAAACGCCCGCAGCACCGAAGCCATCTCCCTCATCGACGGCAGATGACGCCCACAGCACAATCCTGCCTGCCTATCCAATCGTTCACTGCATATAGTTGAACGCATTTTCTTCGCAGCAGCTTCGTCCTCGCAACGCCAAGCCCAGAAACAACAATTTCGTCTACTCTCACTCGCTCATCCCCTACGCACCGTGCCGTCAAAGCTCTCGAGAAACATCAAAGTCCCTCGCTGAAGACGAATGCTCACAGCACCAAAGCCATCTCCCTTGTCGATCACAGACGATGCCCGCAGCATGATCCTGCCTACCTATCCAGCCATTCACTGCATGTAGTCGAACGTGTTTTTATCACAGTAGCTTTGTCCTCGCAGCGCCAAACCCAAACACAGCAATTTCGTCTGCTTTCACTCTCTCATCCCCTACACACCATGCCGTCAAAGCTCTTGAGAAACATCAAAATCTTTTTTTTGTCCATGGTGATGATGGAATGCCGCTGTTGTGAATTTGAGGGTCAAGAACAGCAAATCGGCAGCTATTGTGAAGTTCCAACGCACCCAAGTCCTCCCCCCAAGCAAATTGGCCCATGAGGTGAAGAACAACCCTCTCTCTCTCGTCCGACTCCTCCCCCTAGATTCGAGTGCGTTTCTAAGTAATTGCACCATTATTTATTTTCATGGGAATGCGAGGAAGGATGAAGGCAGAGGACGATTTATATCAGGCCATTGCTATGTATTGTTGTCTTGTGATTTGTATCAGGTAGTAGAGGATGATGCTCAGGATGCTGAGTGAAAATTATGCATTCGAGACATAATCTGGTCTGACAATGGATGTTTTATAAATTTTTTGCCTTTCTTTAGTTCATTTATGTTATATTGGTGAATGCATATGGATCTATTGATTTGGATGGGTCCCTATATAGGGGGGGCAATGTAGCCTACTGTTATGAATATAAGGTGAAGAATGTACAGACTTGAGTTCATTTGAAAGAACATCACGATTTACAATACGATGTACAACATGATTTACAATGTCACAATATGATTTGTAATCTGCCCTTCCTTGATTAGAATATCATTTTCAAGACCTTCGATCTTTTTCTTTAGCGACTTCACTTCATAGGTCTGCAACATGTTATTCTCATGGTGTTGCTTCACCTCCTCCCACATTAAATCTCTCTCCTCTGTGACTTTTGGCAATATCCCCTTTGTCATTGTCAGATCCTTCATACACTCCTACAAATTGTTCTAAAGTTGGTTGATATTCTCTTCCTTCTTTAGCATCTGTTCATCAAAACAACAAAAAGAACAAATGATAGAACTCCCTAACCTGTCAAATATTTACACTAAAAGCATCTTGAATTGAGAAAACTAGCAATAATGTTGTAATTGTATCATTTTTTATGAGAAGTCATAAAAGTTCAAGCTAAGATAGAAATTGTTAATGAGATGACATGATGTTTGGTGTAATATACTACTCTAAAGCCTATTTTAGAAGGTTCCATTAGGTTAGCGGTCATCTTGAAACTTTC
>JAYJMB010003255.1:0-14302 GCA_036873735.1 Pouteria campechiana
CAATGCGTAATTCTCAAAATACTTTCACTTTTTTAACTAAATAAGTAGAAACAAATCAAGGCTCGTTAACTTAAGCAGCCATCACCAGTCGAACCAGTTGAACTAGCCCATTTGATCCAATTCTTACATCACTGACTCTAGGAATTAAACAAGAATAATATTTTAAAAAAATAAAAAAAGAGTAGTACAATTTTGGGCGAAAGGGTCGCCTTTTGTACACGGCTAGAGACTTGGTGTCATCCCAAACTTATATGAGGTGGATTGCCGCGAGAAGCTCGTGAAATTCAAGGGTGCTGGTGCGTCGACGGCGTATGTTAATGGCATACGCTGTTCCGTAGCTGCCGTGGTGCACACAGACGCACCATCTGCAAACCCCTCCGCAAAATGCTACGCGCTTACCTCGTCTTTCGAAACTAATTTTTATTTTTATTTTATACATAACTCAAGTCTAATCATTTCCTACAGATGGCATCATATCATTTTCTTTCTTTTCTCTCATTTTTTTATATATTTTTAATCTTTTTCCTGTTTTCAAATAGACTAAGCATTTTTTTAATCCATGTACATAATATGCTATTTCAATTACAGATTTTCTTGTATTCTAAAATTCCATTTACGTTAAATTGAAATTTTGATTTTAGGGTGAGTTTTTGAATGGGAAAAGATATGAAAACAAAGAATTCTGAAAAAGAAAAAGAAAATGATATGATGGGATGTGATATAAGAGTGATTAAAAATAAAATGAATAAAAATAAAATATATAAATTTTTTTACTAAAAATAAAAAATAATGATTAAAAATATTAATAAAAAATAAAAAAATAGTTGTTAAATAATTAAGATGTCAAAGTATAGTAAAATGTGTGAAAAAAGTAATAAAAAATAATTAAAAAAAAATTTCTTTCATCTTTTCCTCATTCCCAAATACACAATGAGGCTGGGAGGCGTGCTGCCCGCAAGCGGACTCTTAGGTAGCCATGACACACACTGGTGCAAGGAAATTTCGCAAACTTATGAGTTAAATATATAAATTTTAATTTTAAATAATTATATAAATCAATCCAAGTTAATTATAATTTAAACATCCTGTATTATTCTAAATTAATTCAAGTATGTTCTCATATTTCATTCTTTATAAATACATTGACGTGTTCTTTCATAGAATATTGCAAAAAAAATCAATTATAACATCTTAGAAGCTTGTGACTCATGTTACTCCATCACTATTCACATGTATACATGCGGCCGTACTTGGATCTTGGTGGGTGGGATAGTCACTTAACTTTCTTGGAGAACTTAC
The DNA here is from genome assembly GCA_036873735.1 of Pouteria campechiana. Taxonomy (NCBI): domain Eukaryota; kingdom Viridiplantae; phylum Streptophyta; class Magnoliopsida; order Ericales; family Sapotaceae; genus Pouteria; species Pouteria campechiana. The sequence goes on from JAYJMB010003255.1 coordinate 1,300, forward strand.
TTTCTCTTCGTTATTTACCTATGTCTTCAATAACTAATAATTTTTTCTATAATTAGTCCTGTTATTTTTTGTCTACTTAATGTTTGATATAATCTCCTTCCATTTTTTGTCCAATCTAGATTCTCTTTTATTTTCCCTCACTTTTCAAGTATTGGAACGCAATCAGACTATGCAATAATCCAGTGATTAATCGTTAACAAGTATCTTTATAGGAAATTTCTAAATTAGTTACAAACAATGCTATGAGTTTGCATTTGTTGGGTCATCTTTATTTTTAACCAAGATGATTTTTAGGATCGTAAAAATATATATTATAATAAGGAGAATGGTTGCTTTGGATCTTACTAGTTGCATATGTGTGTGTGTCCTCTTTCCCTCCCTTTAGCGCCGATACGACCGCCGACTACAAGTTCTCAAAGAAAGTGATAGTCCAAATCAATGTGCTTGGAGCGCCTCAGAGACTGGGTTGGATAAGAAGATGGCACTTTTGTTGTCACACAAAAGAAGAGGGCGAGCTGAAGTGGAAACACACAGGTCACGAAGAAGATAATCTAACCATAGGACTTCAGCAGCAGTGGAAGCCAGGGCATAGTATTCAAATTCATAGCTGGAGTAAGAGAGGATGGGTTGCTTCTTGACACTCTAAGAGATAAGATTGTCACCCAGATATATAGAGTAGCCAGAATTGGAGCATCAAGTGTTAGGACAACTGGCCAACACCAAGGTAGGCAATAATGCTAGCAGAAGAGGAGGCAATGAATGATAAACCAAGGTGAAGAGTACCCTTGACGTAATGAAGAATGCACTTCACGCCTGAAAATGTTCATCGGTGGGAGCATGCAAATATTGACTGATAGAATTTACTGAGTGGGCAAGATCAGGACGAGCGATAGTAAGATATTGTAGTGCACTAACAAGAGAGCGATAAAGAATGACATCCTCAAATGGAGAACCAGTAGAGGAGAGATGCTGAGCAACAACCATAGGATTTGTTACAGGTTTGCAGTCAAGAAGCTGAGCGCACACAAGAATATCATGTGCATACTTAGTTTGGTTGAGGAAAAGACCTGCTAAGGTGCGAGTGGCTTCGAGGCCAAGAAAATAGTTAAGGGATCCCAAATCCTTAGTGGCAAATTCAGAGTGAAGCTGTCAAATGAAGCTGCTAAGAAAGTACACATTATTATCAGTGAGAATAATGTCATTAACATACAGTAAGAGATAAATGATGTGCCACTGATGATGGAGAATGAACAAGAAGGTGTCAGCACGACTGCAAGTGAACCCAACATTCAAAAGAAACGAGTTGAAATGCTGGAACCAATCACGCGGAGCTTGCTGGAGACCATAAAGAGCCTTCTTGAGTTTGCATACATAATGAGGGAGGCGGGGATCAACATAGCCAGGAGGTTACTCCATATAAATATGTTCCTACAAGATGCCATTAAGAAAAGCATTTTTAACATTGAGTTAGCAAAGGGGCCAACCATAGGTGACAGCTAGAGAGAGCACAACACGAACGGTTGAGGCTTTGACCACTGGACTGAAAGTATCTGTGTAATCAAGGCCAGGAAGCTGAGTATATCCCTTGGCAACAAGATGGGTCTTGCGGCGATCAATAGAGCCGTCAGAGAGATACTTTGTGTGAAAGACCCATTTGGAACCCACAATGTTTGTTTTGGGAGGCCGAGAAACAAGATCCCAAATGCAATTGTCACAAAGAGCTTTGATCTCTTCATCTATAGTAGCGATCCATGAAGGATTTTTAGCAGTCTATTTGAAACCACGGGCTCAAATGTAGTAAGGAGAGCATTTAGGAGACCCAAGACATGATAGCTGAGATAAGTAGGATACCACGGTTGAAAAATGCCCACCTTAGCTCGAGTGACCATTGAGTGAGAGAATGAAGATACGGATGAAGCACACAAAATGGGAGCATCGGATTGTGGCGAAACTAGCGCTAGAGAGTCTAGAGCAAGGGACTCAGTAGATACCTGGCTAGGCTTAGAGAAAGAGCCAGGACAGAGACAGCATGCACGAGACCCAAACCAAAAATGCGGATCATATAGAGTTGTAGGGGGGCAATGGAGTAGGGGGTAAGGGTAGAGCATGGGTTTGGATGAGTTCCATGAAACATAATAGATATAAAGATGAGGGAGGGTGGGTTACAGGGGTGGGTAGTAAGGGAAAATTTTGTTCATCAAATTTGGCATGATGGGTGACCTAGATTTTTTAGGTAAGGGGGTCTAAAAAACAGAAGCCTTTATAGGAAAGACTGTAACCTAAAAATAAGCAAAGAAGGCTATGAGGAGAAAATTTATTAGTGGTGTAGTCATGTCAACAGGGATAAACTCTGCAACCAAAGGGATGAAAGTTGGTGTAGAGTGGAAGTTTACCATATAAAATTTCAAAGGAAGAAATGCCTCCAAGAAGAGGGACAAACAACCAGTTAATAATATAAGTTGCGGTACTAAAAGCGTCAACCTAATAGCAAGTGGGTACACATGAATGAAATAAGAGTGCAAGGCCCATTTCAATCACTTGGCGATGCCTTCATTCAATGCGTCCATTTTGGGAAGGAGTATAGGGACAGGACATTTGGTGATGAATGCTAGAAGAGCAGAGTTGAGATTGAAAACGATTGCTACAAAACTCAGCACCACCATCACTTTGGAAAATTTTGATTTTGCAAGAATATTGATTTTCCACAAATGACTGAAATTGGAGAAAAAGTCAAAAAAATCAGATTTAAATTTCATAGGATAAAGCTATGTAAAGGGAGAGTGATCATCACAAAAATGATATAATAAGTAAAACCCATTTTAGATTTAACCGGGGTCCGTCCCCATATGTCACAATGAACAAGGCCTAAAATTGAGCTGTACCTAGTAGCACAAGTAGAGAATGGAAACTTATGACTTTTCGCAAATTGACATATAGTAAAAATAGCAGGGTTAGGCAAAATAAAAGGGATAACTGGCCTTTTTTATTCAATAACGAAATGATAGAATGATTTACATGACCAAGACGCACATGCCATAGGTCATACGACGCCATTATTTAGGACAAAAACAAAAGCATCATTGCCACGCTCTAGGATGTAGAGACCGCCATCACCTTTTCTGGTTGCCACCACCTTTCTTGTGATCTTGTTCTGAATGATAAAGGAAGAGTCAGTAAAAATAACTTGAAGAGGAAAGTCAGAAGTCAACTTACTAACAGAGAGAAGATTTTTGGTGAGTTGGGGAACTAGTAAAACATCAAGCAATTTTAAGTTGAGAGAAGGGTTAGAAGTACCCGTGTGGGTGATGGGTAAGGACGCACCATTTTCCACAACAAGTTTATCCTTACCAACATATTGCTCGGAAGTGTCGAGTGCAGTCGAGTCCGACGTCATGTGAGCGGAGGCACCTGTGTCAAGATACCAATCAGAACTAGAGAGACCATCAGAGAGAGAACAGCCATTGTGGAAAGCTTCCGCAAGTTGTGCCGATGGTTCCTCACGATCATAGCAGTTTCGGCATCAGTCGGCGGTATGGCCCTCTGTTTTAAAAATTTGGCAGCGAGGATTACAGGGGCGACGGGAGCGGTTATTGCTGAAAGAGTGACCACCAGATGAAGAACCTCCCGTGTTGCCATTGGAGCCGCCTTTGAAGCGCCGATTGCCTTGGGAGCGAGATTGTCCACCACGACCAGAGGATCGGTTTGCCATGAAGGCTGCAGGTGAAACAGAATGAGTTTCAAGAGGTTTTTGAAATAAGTCATAGCTTTCAACCAGAGGGACCAAATCATGGAAAGAGTGCAGCGACGTGAGAGCCATCTGTGTGGAGGAAAAGCCAACGAACTTGGTGCCGAGAGCACGAAGAAACTAGTGAGACTTGTTGATTTCATCAACTGGATGTCCAATGGCCATTAATTGGTCACAGAGGCCTTTGAACGCACGGGCAAACTCAGCAACAGATCGGTTGCCTTTCTTCATGAACCGAATTTCATCCTTCAAGCGTAGCTCATGAGTTTTGGAGCCATGGCTGAAGGCACGTTCGAGTGCAACCCAAACATCCCAAGAGGTAGCATGACCAACAGCGGTTGCCATGGCTTCTTCTGAGAGGGACGATAGCAACAAGCTGAGAATGCGTTGGTCTTTGAGTTTCCATTCAAGAAACTTAGAATTGGGCATGGAGGTGTCGTCGGTCAGTGGGGTTGGGCAGAGTTTCAGATGGTTTGGTGAAGGAACCATCAACGAAACCAAGGCAATCCTGGCATTGAAGCAGGGGCATAAGCTGACTTTTCCAAAGTAAGTAGTTGGTTGCCGAGAGCTTAATAGTGACCATGTGAACCATGTTATTGAAGGAGAGAGGTTCGGCCATGAGGAAGACAAAGAAGAGGAAAAAAAGAAGGGTATCGGAAGTGATTCCTATAGGAGCTCTGATACCATGAGAATGTTTGTAAAACCACACATTTTGGTGGAGTCTGTATGTCATTTATATCAATGCAGTTGTACAATTTTATGAGGAAAGAATCGCAAAGATTACAAACAGAATCACAATGGATTACAAACAGATTATAAGCCTTCAATTAAGGGTCAACTAAAAAAGAAAGGAATGATGGCTAAGAATTAGGGAAGGATTCTGAGGAAGCCTTAATAGCAGCTCTGGTTGGAGGAGATCCTGTGTCTCTTTAAGTGGTAATTTTCTTTTTCTGTTTCCGTTTGACTGGTAATTTTCTTGTCTGTTTAAGTACTTTGCTCTTTATTTGGATTTTTGGATATCAGTGCTTGTATTGTTGTAGGTGAAACTTCTTTTTTCTGACGCCTTTGATAGGTCTAATCAGTAGCCCTAGTAATGACCGTCCAAGGTCTCTATGGTATGTCTGGTTGAAGTGAACATTTAGAGTACTCCAATGGGATATATCAGTTCTATGATTAGTAAATATCATATAAAACGGACTGCTAGTTTTAGAATTTTGAACATAGACAGATGGAATCATCGAAAGCTGAGAAAATTCAGCAAAACGCTTGGGAGTAAAACTACAGGGACTGTCATGGCTGAAGATTTCGGCAGGAAAAGGGATGGGGTACGTCCCATCCTAGCCATAATTGACGATTTAAGCACACCTTTGTAAACTCCTTTAAAGAGGGATAATGGGCTGTAGCATTGAATGGCAGCATGGCCAATCTACCACCTTCCAAATTTTTCTTCACAAACATTCCCTGAAAATAAGTGGAGTGTGCGGGTTCCACAGGCCAGATAAATTTGCACCCAATTTTTGGAATAGATTAAGAGAGAGGGTGTGCGGGCTCCATGATCAAGACAAATTTCCACTCAATTGTTGGAATAGATTAAGAGAGAGTAGCAGAAGAGTTGCTACCCATGTTGGAAACTTAGAGGAGGAAAGGAGAATCTGAGATGGGCAAAGTTGCTGGCTGTGCAAGCAGAGTTCAATTTCAATTACAATTGGAGATCTGAACCAACACTTGTAAGATTCATTCACCATTATTCGAGCTTTCAACAATCATTGAATGGGTTGGATATTTAAATAGCTTAGCAAAACTTAAATTGGATGTTATAGAAGAAAGTTGATAAACATTGAGGACGGTGGAGCTATTGATGTTGAGAATGATGGCACCAAAACAGGGGCATCAATTCTGCAGTTCCTAGCATGAATATGATGGGTCATCTCCATCTGATTTACAGCATGGCTAGTGCTTAGTCAATGAAGATCAAGATGGAAGCACTTTATCTGTGAAAATGAGAGATGATGGTTGGGAATAATGAGGCTAGAACTGGAATGCAGATGCTGTTAGCGTGAATCAGGGCTTTAACAACAGGCCGTTTGCGTGATTCCCTCAACTAGGTTCTCAAGGATGCTAAACGGTCAGATCAGGAGGATAAACATCTTTATAATTAAGTAAAATCGTTGATGGTCACGTCCTATATGGTTGGCAAGCATACACATCAGTTCCTTGCTTAAAACATTGTTATCTAAACAACCTGTGCATGTACCCACCTTAAATTAAAGGAGAATTAAATAATTCTAAGATGTCAATGGAACATAAGGTAAACCATCGGAAATGGCCAACTTGACCGTGGTGATGAGTTGAGTCATGAAGCCCAACTCCATGTAGTGAAATCTTTCTTGTTGGTGTTGATGAAATAAACAAGGTTGTTTGACTACCTCGCTAATGTTGCCATTGCAAATCATTGGTTTCTATTTCTTAATCATCTGTTTTGGCATAGAAAGTAGATTTAAAGAAAGAAAATATGCTGAAACAAATGCTTATAAGGTTTGCTAGTTGTTCACAAGATGTCATTATAACGTTTCCTGTATCAGAGATACACTAGCATGTTTAATCTAACTAAATAAGCAGTTAGACCATTTTATCAAATGATGAAATAAAATGGGTATTGCATAAAATTGAGAAAGAAAGGCCAAGTAATAAATGGGCTAAGTCATATACTCATGATAAAATATAGGAGAAAAAGAATTCATGCATGAGACCCACTAACAGTAAACATATTTGGTGTTCTATGTGTTTAGACGGGTAAAGAAAAGGAATAAGGGCCTGTTTGGCCCTACGTTCCACAGGCGCTGAAAGCAAGTTTACAATGTAAAAGTGTTTCTCTGAGTGTTTGGTTTAATTTCACCATGCCTTTTAAAACCATAAAAGCCGATTTTTCAAGTTTACATAAAACCTCCGATTTAGAGCTTTTTTCTCACCGCGTTTTTTTATTAAACGAGCTTAATAAATACCGCTAGGCCAAACAGACTCTAAATCCAAGTAGTGAATAAGAAACTCCCGCAAATGTGACTTCTAGTTGTAAGTAAATTGAAACGCAAAAGATTATTTGAAAAATATTGTTTCCTCTCTATTTTAATTTGATGATTCATAATTGATTTCACATGAATTGCTTGTTTGATTTACTGTCATATGTTTTAATGCTTTTATAATGCCTCTGATTGATGGTTTTACATGATGGATTTGTTGTAATGGTCATTTTTATCTAATTTTGAATGATTGAAAATTTATGATTTTATATCTGCTCTTTTATGAATGAATTTTATTACAAAGTTTTGTGAAATTTATGAGAAATATGACATATGATTTATATATTAAGAATGATACATGAGCATGTAGATCATTACATGCTTTAATGTTAGGCTACTAATGAAGTGGTGTAGCCAGTAGGACCAATACTGAGTGATCACTGAGTTCAGGGATATAGGCGGTTGAGATAGCTCATTAGGGTGTAGCATGGCTACAAGAGCATAAGTGGTATCCAGCAATGCGCTTGGATTACGCAATGTGAGCTTAGCATATGTATAAGTGAAATTGCATATTCAATAGTGTGAATGAGAATGAGCTTATCTGTGTTATGATGTGTAAATTGAATTTTGATTCTTGAACCAAGAGGGTATTGAAAATGAACTTAAAATGAGAAATATGTTTACTTACTAACTTTTAGCTCATACCATTTATTTTCAGTGTTTAAACAAGAAAATGAGATGAATACAAAACCTTGGATTATAAAAGAACCAGAGGAATCCAAGAGAGGACAATATAAGTAAGAAATGATGTATATAATTAGTAAGTGTGAATTTACAATTGTATAAATGAAACAATAGTGTGTAAGACAAAAATTAGTATTATCTCTTTTTTTTAGTTACGTTTCTTGTTAGGCTTAACCTTTAATCCTGGAAGCTAAAATGGATGCATCGGGTTGGAAGTTTTCCTTGAATGGGTGCCACATTAGTGGCGAAATAGTACCCAAAGGTGGCTCAACAAATCGGGGCGTCATGGTACATAAATGCTTATTAAACAAATGGGAAGGGAAAGAAGTTTTCTACCTTCTTTTCCACATATCCAAACAACCTCTTAACAACAAGAGAATGTGGCAGACTAAATTCCACTCCAAATGAATGGTTGTAATGCTTATAAGCAAAATCTTACCGTTGTGCCTGGTGACACCCTCCCCTATCTTTTCTACAATCGATATATAATTTTGTTATAACTTGATTCCTTTATCTTGTTATTATCTCATTACCTTACAAACTTCATTTCCACTCTTGCTACTATCATAAATTTTCCCGTTAGCTATGTAATTGATACATTATCCAATTTAAACATCTGTTAAAGTGACTTACATTATTTACAAAGACACCCCTCTGTATTGCAAAACAGAATTTTATTGCAAAAGAATTGTATTGTATTACAAAGACACCCATCTTCCCTCTGTTTGTGTCTTTACACAACTCACTTCCATTTCACAACACAGATTTGCATCCCTTTTATAGCTTTAAATAATATGTGCAAATACATGATTTAACATTGTTGGTATTGAATTTGGCGAATTGGCGCTGTCCACGCGGGCCAATGGCTGATTGGCAGCACTGTTTAAGATCTTTGAGTTTGTAAACCAAACAACGCCAACTGTAGATTCTTGAGTCCAAGAGATTATTGGATTCCTCTTGCATAAAGACGTGAAAAGGGTGTGACATGTTACTCAGGAAACCTTTCAGAGAATATAAAATGGGAAACATTCTAGAGGATTGGATTCCTCATGTGTAAGGACATTAAAAGGGTGTGAAATGTTGCTCAGGAAACGTTACAGATAACAGAAAATGGCAAGCATTCTTGAGTTGGTTAGCCCAACTCAAGCAACCAGATCACACCCCTCATAGGCTCGGGCACAATAGCATATCTATTTGGTGGTCATGAACCCTTAAAATCAGCTGTCCTCAATGCAATCAAGCTTGACAACCGACACTTTGATGCAGCTGCCATCTACCAGTCAGAACAGCCACTGGGTGAAGCCATTGCTGAGGCACTCCATCTTGGGCTTATCAGTTCGAGAGATGAACTTTTCATCATTTCCAAGCTGTGGCTCTGTGACAACCATGGGGAACGTGTCCAGCCAGCTCTCCAGAAGACAGGTAAAATTGGAGTAAGAGTAGCCCAAATTGTTGCCGTTACGGTCCACTGCAAAGCCACCATCGGTTCATGATCATTCTTATCGAATTGTCCAAGCATAGATGGCACAAATAATCATATTTTATTGACTAGTGTAGGAATCTTGGATCGGAGTATCTGAATCTCTAACTCATCAAGTGCCCTGTGAGCTTGAAGTTAGGGGATGATAATTACTCTGTTCCTTTTGGCAAGGAAGGCCTCGTACTCATGGATTTCAAGTCTACGTGGGCATCATTGGAGGAGTGCCAGAGGCTGGGCCTGACAAGATCCATTGGTGTCGGTAACTTCTCTTGCCGTCAATCAGGTTTGCTGTCATTTTTAAGGCTATAACATCCTATGCTTTCATTTCTCTTTTATAGTGGAACATAGCTTGAATTCGAATATTTGGGCATCTTTGGGTGCAACAGTAAAATATAAATTTACATCTGTAGTTATGATGCTTGGTAGCTCGATTCTGGATTCGGATGAGTCAATTCAAGCTTTAGAAAATTTTGGGCCTGAGTTTTCTCACTCGCTCATTTCATCAGTGTGACAGTGTCTAAAACAAGTTACTGGATTTTTGAGTTATTTACAAAAACATCTTCACACAGACCGGATCGGGTGGAGTTTATATCATGAGCATTGTGGGCTCTCTTTTCTGTTTCAAATCCTCTAGCTTATCTGCAAAGGTCATTTCTTATATATCAGGTCCATGCGACTTGAAGCATTATGTGACTGAGAAGGCAATTGTTGAAAGTTGAAATATCACTCCAAGAATCATACTGGTGAAAAGCAGCAGATAAAAATGGGAGAAAGTCATAATACCTAAAGTTTTTACTTACGGGTTAGTCTTTAAAGGATTATTTGCGTGTGGTAACATAGATGATGATGGAAGGCATCATTTTCTTTTCTATCCTTCTTGTCAGTAGATCACCCTGCCCCACAATCAATCAAAAAGTAATCAGCAGTAATTAAGGAGAATAGAGCCCTACAACAATTGTTGCATAGAAAAAAAAATGGATATGACAAGAACTCACTCATTGACCCATAAGATAATAGCACTAACATCAACACCGATATTAAAAACAACATTCTTAGAATGCATATGCAGTGACTGTTGTTATGCTGCACTTTTCAGTTTATAAGTGTCTTCATGCTTTCATGGTATGGTATGACTTGGATTAGTCTTCCCTATCCAGTTGGATTCAGTTTCTTGTCCAACTTGGTTTCTGTATATTTACCTGATTGGAGTTGTGTATACCCCTTGATGTAGGTTTCTCTCGTTCAGCTTTATAAATAGAAAGAGCCTTTATGTATTTGGTACAATTTATCTAAATTTCTCTCTTATTCTCAACGGGTAAGAATTTTGGTTTTAGAGGGAGTTTGATATTGTGGGGTGTATTTGATGATAGGGATTTTGTTAAGTATTCTCCACATAAAAATCTATGCTTGCATTCTTTCCTTCTTGCTTTATTTCTGGTTTGGCGTTACTTTGTGTTGCCTTGCAGGGTTATTCCTAACATTTCATTTTTAAAACAATTCACTAGCTCAACATTTGGGCTTCTAAAATAATATAAAAATTTCTAATGTAGATAACAATCATAGAGGCCAGTTTAATGAGTAGTCTAGCCTCATTTTCAATATTGAGTTTATCATATTTAAAATGTGGCACGCCCAATGTATATGTCCTTTTCACACATTGTAATTCTTAGTTTTGTTGTCCTTTTATCACTAAAAGGTACCAGTCTTGATGATTATATGTTTATGGTGTTAGGTAGAGATGAACCCACTTTGGCAACAGAAGAAGTTGAGGGAGTTCTGTAGTACCAAAGGGATAAATGTGAGTGCCTACTCTCCCTTGGGTGGAACAGGGACACCATGGGGCTCTAACCGAGTTATGGACAACAATGTGCTGCAAGATATCGCTCAAGCCAGGGAAAAGTGTTGCTCAGGCAAGGGATGCCTTCTATTTCTCTTTTGCATTTACAAATTTAATTTATTAAAATCATTGTTAAGAGCTTGTCGGTTGCCTCAAATGTCCTCTGTCCTCATAATATATAATGATGACATCTTATATCTACTTTGTTTGAGCCAACGATTTAACTGATTCAAACTATACTGTATGATGGATTGAACCATTAACAGGTTTGACTCTAATAATATTGATTGCATGTGCAACCTTCCCTGTGAATGGCCTGGATCTGCAGTTTTGACAGATAGCAGAAAGGCTCTACATAAAACTATTATGCTTTCGAATGTGCAGGTTGCCTTGAGGTGGGTGTTCTAGCAAGGTGTGAGTGTGATTGTAAGAAGCTTGAACAATGAGAGACTGAAGGAGAACCGTCAAAAGCTGGACTGGTCACTAACAGAAGAAGAGCTACAAATGATTCATCAGATTCCACAGAGTAAAGAGGAATTCTTGGGGTCGAGATCATCAGCGGCCCATTCAAAACGCAGGAGGACCTGTGTGATGGTGAGATGTGAGTAGAAATACAACTTGCATGCACATGGAAATAAAGCACGAAGGTAGCATATCAGAATCGTCCATGAGGTGATCTATGTAGTGGAGAAGCTAGACAAAGTAGACCTTATTGTGTGCTCAACTACATCTGCTGGAAGATCAACTTCATTCACCTTATGATTCCAAACTCAAGTATTTTATTAAACCAATTTGAAGCTTTTCTGAGGTATGACGTCTCTAATATCATGAAGTTAATTTCCTTCTGTAAAAGATTATTTGGTGAATACAGTATCATCATCATCATGTGGTGAAAAGCGCTTTACTATCGCAGATATTTCCCTTATGTGGTGGTAGCTTAAAATGGGTATTTCTAATTTATCTTATTACAATGATATTATTAGGCAAAAAGACGGCACATCTCAATGGAAAATCCTTTTTATTTCTATCTCAAGAGAGACAATTCTTGATAGCGATAAATCCAACAGTGTTAAGTATGGTTTGTTCTTACCCCTTTTTATGCGTTTTAATGATCTGCAAATTACTCTATACACTAAATTTTTCATTTAATTTTTTGGTGTGACAACAATCATCAGTCAAAAACAGCAATCACGCAGGAGAAAAATTTAAGAATGGAACAAAATTTAAACCAATGTTGGAAATCAACAGTTTCCATTCCAATCAAGTTGAGGCCACACCCATTGATCACAATTCAGTAATCCACATAGTTTCATCAACTTCGGAAACTGAAAATTTGCACTAATTTAGATAGGCTAAGTTTGGATCGCATTGTAACTGATCAGCTTCATGTGGATTAGCTTCTAAACGAAAGATCGATTGCTCCTAATAGAGAGAAATGATATCATATTGAATAAATTCAGATGATAAAGAATGAATCATGTTATTTGGAATATTGCTGCCAATTGTTTACGGAGGATGCACTAGTTGGCCAAAAGAGTTTTCATCGCAATACATTTCTAAACCCATTTAATTATGATTTAATCACATGCGACGATGGAAATCTCTTAATTTCCTACTTATCTGTCTATCCAAATCTCTAGATAGCTGTGCAAATTCATGATCAGATTGAATTTCCAAATTGAAAATCGAGAAACGAAGAGCCTCCCTCGACTCTGGTTGATCATGGCAGATCCCGTGTTAGCTAGCCGGTCTCCGACTCTTCCTCCCGTCCTCACTTCCTCAGCTATTATTAGGCAATCACCCACGATATCCCGACCTGATCGATGCCGAAACTAGCAAATTCGCTGTTTCTTACGTTCGAGTTCAAAGGCTTTACGCGTGGGAAGTTTAGACTGGCAGAACACCGAAAAGGGGAACAGGGTTTCCGATAGCTGTTCTTATTCTATGTTAATTTACTCATTGAATGGTAGTAAAAGATTAAAAAATAATATAAAAGATGTACCGGATGATGTCATCTAAATAGGTGTAATATTAGTCATAAATTGAATAAAGACAAAATACATAGACTTAGAAAAAATATGAATTGACAATTAAAAATATAAATAATGTTGAAAACAATTAATGATTTAAAATATAAATAATAATAAAAAATAGCACTCATTAAGAATAAGTAATTTTCA
>JAYJMB010003256.1:0-14302 GCA_036873735.1 Pouteria campechiana
CTTACTCACACTACTACAGAAAATTAGATTGGAGCAAGGTTCTAAATTTGGGTGCCCACGACAGCACCACCAGTTAACAACTTTTTCTCACCAACCTCATCCCAACATAGAGGTGTGTGATATCTCTTACCTTATAAGGCTTCAATCAAAAGGAGTCATACTAATGCTTACTTGATAACTATTATTATATGCAAATTCTATCATCAACTGATGACAATCCCAAGGTCCTCCAAAATCCAAGACACAAGTACGCAACATGTCTTCTAAGATCTGAATCGTCCACTCAGACTAACCATCACTCTGTGGGTGGTAAATTGAACTTAGGTGTAATTCTATCCCCATTACCTTCTCATGCTCTTCCAAAATTCTGAGACAAACCAGGGATCTCTGTCTTATACAATTAAGACTAGTACACCATGTAATCTAACAATTTCCCATATGTACAACTCTGCCATCTAATCTGAATTGGAGTTCATCCGATATGGCAGGAAATGGGTCGACTTAGTAAGTTGATCAATAATTGCCCAGATTGCATTACATTGAGTCTTAGTACAAGTTAAGGAAATCACAAAATCCATAATAATATGATCCAACTTCCATTTAAGAACCTTTAAAGGCTACAATAAATCTACCAGCCTTTGGTGATTTATCTTAACTTGTTGACACGCTAAACACTGAGCTATAAACTAAGCAATTTTTCTCTTTATGTTATTCCACTAAAAGCTCCCTTTGAGATCTCTATACATCTTTGTACTACCTAGATGTATAGAAAACCTCGACAATGTGCCTTTTCTAAGATCTCTCTTCAAAGACTATCCATACTAGGCACCACCAATCTATTGCAGAATAATAGATTCTCATCAAGTCCATATTGAAATTCAATTGGCTCTCCTCGATCTAGTTTGTTGCAAAACTCTCAAACAAATGGATCTAGATTCTAAGATGCCTTAATCCAATCAATGAGTGTCGACTTAATCTACACAACATAGAGCCACATCACCTTCATTGGAGGCAATACCTCGAGCCGCAACTATTTCATCTGATGGATCAATTGTATTTGATCTATGATTAAGGCTGCTACTCCTGCATGGGACTTACGACTCAAAGCCTCTACTACCATATTAGCTTTACAGGGATGACAATGAATGGTGACATTGTAATCCTTTAACAACTTCAATCATCTCCTTTGTCTGAGATTCAACTCTTTCTGGGAGAAAACATACTTGAGGCTTTATGGTCGATGAAAATTGTTATCTTTTTACCATATAGGTAATGCTGCCAAATCTTTAAAGCAAATATCACCGCCACAAGTTTCAAGTTATATGTAGGATAATTTTGCTCATACGGCTTCTGCTGACATGAAGCATATATTATTACCCTACCATTATGCATAAGAACACACTCGAGTCTCTTCCTAGAAGTATCACTATATATTACAAAACTACCTCCACTGTTCGATAAAGTGAACACTAGAGCTGTGGTTGGATGATTCTTCAATTCTTGTACACTCTCCCACATTCATCAATCCATACAAATTTTGCATTTTTGTGTGTCAATCGCATCAATGGCACCGCGATACAAAATAAATCTTCCACAAACTGCCTATAATAACCAGTCATTCCTGCAGACTTCTGTCACAGTAGTAGGTCTCTCCCAATTTACAGTAGCCCCAATCTTCTTTAGGTCTGTAGAAACCCCTTCACCACTGAACACATGCCCAAGGAAAGAAATATGGTTAAGCCAAAATCCACATTTCTTCAACTTGGCATACAATCTATTCTCCCTTAGGACTTGCAATAATAGCCTTAAATGTTTTGCATATTCTTCCTGATCCTTAGAATAAACCAGAATATTATCGATAAATATGACCACACGTTGATCTAAAAATTGATAGATTACCCGATTCATCAAGTCCATGAAAGTTATTGGGGCAGTGGTCAGTCCAAATGGCATCATCGCAAATTCATATTCAAATTGGGTTGGATACCTAGTTGATAGGAGGTGTACAGATGAATATTGTATATTTTTAGGCTTTACTCTCATTTCTTAGCATGCAAAGAAATAAAACATTGTCACTTTCTCATATATATAAAATAAGAGTACCATTATTTAGCTAATACATTACCTGAATTATTGATTATACTCTTTTTTTTAGAGAATTCTATGTTATTTTGTGAATGGTTCTTATCCATGTTTGAATAAAGCATATAGAGGTAAATTGTCATTTTCTTCACGAAAAAGTTATTTTTCCATAGTAGACCATCCAATTTATTTTTAATTCTAATCAAATGACTAATATCTATTGAACATACTATCTTAAATAGCTTGATTTTGATGATGAACATTCTTAACCAAGTAAGTTTTGATGATAAGTAAAGACATGATTGAAATATTAAGGTACTAACAATTTATTCTCAAGCATATTGCAGAAATATCATCCCATACTCAACTTAAGAATAATCTTCATGATGATGAAAGGAAGAAACTAAGTAAATGCTCATGAAGAATAAGTATATAAATTATATATACTTAAAATAAGAAAATAAAAATCTTAAAGTCTTCAAGGATGCTTCAAAGTCAAAGTTCATCCCTTCGGAGCACAAAGTCACACTTTGGAGTCAACCAAGATATACTTTGGAGTCAACAGGAAAGCTTCAGAGTCATCATGATATACTTCAGAATCAGCAAAAATACTTTAGAGTTTTCAAACATACTTCGGAATTAATCAGACAAGCTTCAAAGTCATGAAGATACGCTTTGGAATTCATTAAATAAGCTTTAGAGTCATGAAGATACACTTCAGAGTTAATTAGACAAGCTTCAAAATCATGAAGACATGCTTTGGAGTCATCCTTTGGAGTTACCCAAACACACTTCAAAATCAACAAATATACTTCAGAATTAGCAGGCAAATTTTGGAGTTGTCAAACCTTACTTTGGAGTCACCCCTTCTGAAGCATCAAAGGTTTGGAGAATCCGAACTCCACTCTTCAAAAAATTATCAAAAATAAAAGGGTGTACCGCCATTTCGGAAGATTCAAAGAGAACAATTCAGAGCATTTGAAATCATTCAAAGTCATTGTCTGTTCACTCGCCACTTCAGAGGAATCAAAGAAGCTGCTTCAAAGCATCCGATACTCATGTGAACATTAAGAAAAGTCAGCGATAAAGTAGTAGATCAATACCAAATTGCTGCAAAGTCAAACACCATACAAAATGTACAGTATAGAAAAATATTTTTGAACATTTGAAAGTCCACAACAGTCAGCAACAGAAAAACTCTCTCAGCCTATAAGAGATGCATTCAAATGCAATAAAAGATATACCAAAAATACAAATAGTTAAAGTTTTAAGTATTCAAAATTTGCCTTCAAAGTTCAACTCCAACGGTAACAACTCTATCAGAGCTTTCAGAGTCTAAATTGCTTCTCAATCAAGGAGTTTGAATATCTTATTCTTATTTCTTACTTATTCACTTAATGTTTTGAATTTATGTACAAGTCTGCCTAAGTAAGAGACATCAATCTATATACTTTTTTTTAGTATTTAATAACACAAGCAAAGTGTTTGGTGTTTATGTATTAAGATAAACAAGTAGGAAACTTGTTGAAAGTATAAAAGTTTGTTGGTGAGCTTTGAAAACCAATAAGTTGTAAAAGTTTCTGGTTAGCTTGAAAAACTAGTAAGTTGATTGGTGAGCTTACAGGAAAACTAACGTATATTTAATCAAGTTAATCAAGGTGTTAGTGGAACCTAAGATCAATAGAGAAAATTGACTCAAAGAAGTGGAGTGGGAGCCTAGGAAGGGCCGAACCACTATAAAAATCTTATGCTATGTGTTGTGCAATTTGTTATATTTATTTATTTAGCACTTTGATTTTTTGTTTTGGCTGAAAATTTTCAAAGCTCAATTCACTCCCCCTCTTAAGTTACCATTGTATAAGGGACCAACAAGTGGTATTAGAGTAGGCTTCACTAGTTAAATTTTGATGACCAATATATAACTTATGAAGAGATTCAAATGACCAGTATGTTCCACAATGCATCTGCTGAGGGACAATCCACTTCTAGACCCTCTTCATTTAATAGAACCAATTATGGATATTGAAAAATGAGAATGCAAAATTTTTTTACTGCCATAAATTACCAGTTGTGGCTTGTAGTAAAAAATGGAGAGAACGTCACTAACATTGAAGACACATACACTCTAGAAGATATACAAGTAGGAGAACATGATGCTAAGGCAAAGAACTGCCTCTATTGTGAACTAACTTCTTCTAAGTTTGAAAAGATTTCTGCCTATGATTCTGCTAAAGAAATCTAGGATAAACTTAAAGTAGCACATGAAGGTAAAAATCAGGTAAAAGAAAACTAAATAAATCTTCTAGTGTAGGACTATGAAGCCTTCTCTATGAAGGAGTCAAAAAATATTTCTGAAATGTTTGAAAGATTTAAGAAAATCGTCAATAGCTTAAAGAACTTAGGAGAAAAACATGAAGAACCCAAGCTAATAAAAAAAATCTTGAGATCTCTGCCTAGACACTGGATGCCTAAAGTGACTGCTATACAAGAAGTAAAAGATCTAACAAAGGTGAAAGTAGAAGAACTCATGGGATCACTCATGACCCATAAATACCTAGTGAAACAAAAAACACCAGATGAAGTCAAAGGCAAGAAAATAGTGGCTTTACAAGCAGAAATAGAAAATGAAGAATCTTTAGATGAAACCTCAACCAGTGAAAATGATGAAGATATGATAATGATAACTAGAAGATTCAAAAACATGCTTAAAAAGAAAAAAAATTGGAAATAATTCCAAAAAATTCAAAAGAAAATATAAGGAAAAGAAAATTCCAATCTGTTACAATTGTAGTAGGCCTGAGCATATGAAATTTGACTACCCAGAACCAGATAAAAAGCAAGGAGATAAGAAAAAAAGGTATAACTCTTACTTTGATAAAAAGAATATTTCTAATAGCAAGAAATTTAGAAAGAAGAAGAAAGCTATGGCTACATGGGAAATGCTAAAAAACATGATGTAAGAAAGCTTGATTAAAGAAGAAGAAGAAAATGAAGATCAATTCAACTCACTCAACAGGAAATTAGGAAGAGCATCATACAGGAATAAGCTTTATAATCATCCACAATGATGAGGTAAATTCTAAACCTAAAATTTCTGATCTTAAAGAATTACTAGATGAACTGTATTTAGATTTCAAAGCATTAAATACTAAACACAAGGAAACTAAAATAGAACTTGGAAGAATAATTAATGAATGCTCCAAATTAAGATAAGAGAATACATTGCTCAAAACTAATCAAAATATAAATATAGAACTTGAGCAAATCAAAGTAGAAAAATCATGCTCTTAGAAGAACCTTAACTACTACCTTATTTAAACTTAAAACAAAGAAGAAAGATATAGGAAACCAAAGAAAGAAAAATTATAAAAGAAAATAAGAACCCAAATAGAATATGATTTAGATTCCTAAAATAGTTGCTAAAGTTGTAAATGTAATTAAATATGTAAAAAACAGAGTAGTAGTATCTAAAAAATAATGAGTGCCAAAATATTCTGCTACTAATCCACCTGGACCCATTCCTAAATGGGTATCAAAAGTTATAGCTTAATTTTATTAGTGTAGGAGTATTTGAGAGTCATAGAGAATAGCAAGTGATACATCAATAGTTATTGCTCAAGACACATGACAGGAGAAAGGGAGTTGTTTACAGAACTAAAAGCTAAAAATGGAGAAATAGTCACCTTTGGGGATAATGGAAAAGGTAGAGTGGTTGGAATTGGTAAAATTATCTAACCTCTCTCTATTATAATTTCAAATGTTTTACTAGTAGAATGATTAAAACATAATCTTTTAAGTGTAAGTCAATTTTGTGATAATGGTCATAAAGTTGTGTTTGAATCTCATACTTGTTCAATATTAGATAGTTCAAATTCAATTGTAGTACTTGGAAAAAGATATAGAAATGTATATTTGGTAGATTTAAATGATATCCAAGTCAAATGTCTTTTTTGTAAATAACAATGAACCTATGTTGTGGCATAGAAGGCTAGGACATGCCAATAAAAATCTGATTTAAAGATTATATAATAAAGATCTAGTTATTGGCTTGCCAAAACTCAAATTTGATAATAAGATGTATAATGCTTGCATGAAAGGCAAGAAAGTAAAAAAAAATATTCAAGTCAAATAAAGAAGTATACACAACCAAACCTCTTCATTTGCTACATATGGATTTTGTTAGACTAATAAGAACAAAAAAGCCTTGGAGGGAAATATTACACATATGTCATTATAGATGACTTTAGTAGATTTACTTGGGTAATGTTTTTAACATCTAAAGATAAAGCATTTTCATTCTTTAAGGTATTTTCCAAATGTGTACAGAATGAATGAAGCTCTCATATAGTTGCCATAAGGAGTGATCATGGTGGAGAGTTTGAAAATCATAGATTTGCTGATTTCTGTGAAAATAATGGAATTCTTCAAACTTTTTCTATACCAAGAACACCCCAATAAAATGAGTAGCTAAATGGAAAAATAGATCCTTACAAGAGATGGCAAAGACAACTTGAGTGAATATAGCTACCCACAGTATTTTTGGGCTGAAACAATGAACATAACATGTTATATTATTAACAAAATCTTTGCTAAATTCATAATCAACAAAACTCCATTTGAATTATATTATGGCAAGAAACCAAATATTTCATATTTTCATACTTTTGGTTGTAAGTGTTTTATTCTTAATAATGGCAAGGAAAATCATGGTAAATCTCATGAAGGCATTTTCCTTGGTTATCAATTGTTAGCAACGCATTTAGAGTCTACAACCTGAAAAATAAGACTATAGAGGGATCCATTCATGTAAAATTTGATGAAAGTACTAATTCTCTTAAAAGGATAAGTGATTTTGACAATAAGATAGGAGAACTAACAACATCAATGGAGAAAATGAAAATATAAGATAAAGAAGGAAAACATCCTCAATCAAAATACAAATAGATGAAGAAGAAACAGATGATGGACCATCCATCAATGAAGTAAATAATAAAGGTAACAATACTTTTTCTAAAGATTCGAGGTTTATGCATAATCATCTTGAAAGTTAGATAATTGATAGTGTATATGATAAAGTCAAAACTACATTTTTTTTATCACCAAATATGTAGCAATTTTGCTTTTATTTCTCAATTAAAACTAACTTGCATAGAACAAGCTTTAGAAGATGAAAACTAGATTTTAGTCATGCAAGAAGAATTAGACCAATTCAAAAGAAATAATGTTTGGACTATTGTTCAAAGACTAAATCATCAATTTGTTATAGGAACTAAATGAGTCTTTAGAAACATATTAGATGAATCTGGAATTATAGTAAAAAATAAAGCAAAATTAGTGGCAAAAGGGTACTGGGAGGAGGAAGGTATTGATTTTGAAGAGTTACATGCCCCCGTTGCAAGGATTGAAGTTATTAGAATGCTTCTTGCATTTGCATCTTATATGAACTTCAAGTTATATTAGATGGATATAAAGAGTGCATTTCTTAAATGAATTTATTAATGAAGAGGTTTATGTAGAATAACCACCTAGGTTTGAAGATGCTCATAACCCAAATCATGTGTTTAAACTTCAGAAAGCCCTCTATGGTTTAAAACAGGCTCCCAAAGCCTGGTATGAAAGGTTAAGCAAATCTCTTATTGAGAAAAGTTTTTCAAGAGGCAAAGTTGACATTATTCTTTTCATTAAGCATGTAACAAAAGATATTCTTATAATTTAAGTTTATGTTGATGACATACTATTTGGTGCAACTAATGAAAATATTTACAAAGAATTTTCCAAGACATTGCAGGGAGAATTTGAAATGAGCTTGATGGGTGAACTCAACTTCTTCTTGAGACTGCAAATTAAGCAAATGAAAGAAGGAATTTTCATTCACTAAGTCAAATACACAAAAGAACTACTAAAGAAATTCAACATTGAAGATGGGAAAAGGTATGAAACACCAATGAGTACATTAATAAAAAAAGTCAAAGATAAAAAAGGTAAATCTATTTGCCAGAAACTCTATAGAAGCATGATAGGATCTCTATTATATTTAACTGCTAGTAGAACTAACAAAATATTTAGTATCTACATGTATGCTAGATTTCAATTAGATCCCAAAGAATAACATTTTATTGGTGTAAAAGAATATTTAGATGTCTTTTAGATACATCAAATCTTGGGTAATAGTATCTAAAATGTTCTGATTTTAATTTGATTGGTTATTTAGATGCAAATTTTGCTGGATATAAAGTAGATAGAAAGAGTATCTTAGGATCATGTCAATTTCTAGGAGGCATGATTATCTCATAGTTATCTAAGAAACAAACACCAATTGCATTATAAATTGCTGAGGCTGAATATGTAGCAGCAGGCAGTTGTTGTGCTCAAATCCTATAGATGAAACACCAATTAAACAATTTTAGCCTTAACTTTGTTGATATACCTATTAGATGTAACAACACTAGTGCTATAAATCTAACTAATAATCTAGTTCTACATTTTAAAACTAAACATGTAGAAATCAGGCATCATTTCATTAGAGACCATGTTCAAAATCATGACATCTGCTTAGAATTTGTTCCAACTAAAAATCAACTAGCAGATATTTTTACAAAACTACTTCTAAAAGAAAGATTTAACATGATAAGAAAAGAACTAGGCATTCTCAATCCAAGTGCATAAAATGAATAATTCAAATAAGCAATCTTTTTTCTCATATATGTAAAATGTAAAATGAAATACATTGCATCTTTTGATTTTCTAAGAAGTGTGCTAATACATATTTAATTATTTATCTTGGTGATGATACCTAAATAAACAGGTATTGAAGGTCAAAAGGATAATTAATATGTACACTAAAAGCTTAGAATCTAAACTCTCTAAAAACCTATCTTATACTTCGTAGCCTCCGAAGCTCACAAAAAAAAATCTCACTTCAGAGCCTCTGAAGCCCAAAATCTGCCTCCGAGGTAATATATAGGAGTATCTGAAACCCCCATTCTATTCGCTGCCTTCAAAGGACCTCTTTCAGAGCATATGAAACCAAAACCTATTAGTGTTTTAGAGTAAATCTAAACCCAATGATAAAATCAGAAAGCACTCAATCTATGTAAGTGCTCAAAACCTTTTTGAAAACCTAAAGTCTTTTTCTCTGAACTCTCGATACTTCCCTTTCAAAGAAAAGTCTCCATCTTCCCACTCATTTCGAATCTCAACTCTCTCTATCTTTCTTTGTCTTCTCTAACATCTCACCCAGAAACTCCATTTCCTTTCAAACCCTAATTTTCTCTGTCGAAATGACAAGAACCAAAGGAGCAGAAAGCAAAATAAAGGAAAGAGAAAGAAGAGGAACCAAAAAGGTCAGACGAGAAGTTAATACAATTGAGGTATTTTTTTTTAATAGCACATCTGACTACTATAAATTTTCAGAAAGATATGAGGATAGGATAATAGTAAAAGAAAAAATCTTCAATTTTGAAGCCTTTGGAGAAAATGGTATGTAGTTAGAAGTATTTGAATGATTAAGATACCAAGGTTGAAGTGATTATATGAGTTACAAAGATAACTTATATACAAAACTTATGAAAACACTTATCTGTAATCTCAGCACAAAGATAGAAAAATCATGGATAGGAAAAAATTGAGATTGAACTATCCACAGAGAGATTAAAAAATTGATTTAATCTCTCTAAAGAAAAAGAGGAAATTGTATGGCCTTCCAGAGCAAAATAATTCTCGAATTTAGCAAAGATAGAAATAGATGAGAAAGAAAATTATTTTCATGCTAGTCACCTGAATGCAGACCTCAGGCTAGCATATCTTATTGTAATGAATAATGTTTATCCTAGAAGAGGAGCTACTAGTGATGCATCTGAAATGGATGTCAGAATCATATGGGCATTGAAGAATAAGAAAAAAATTGAATCTAGCCAAATTAATGCTGGACCACATTCATTTAATCAAGAGCACCACCAGATTTTTCCTACCTTATGAAATGACTCTAATCAAGTTGATGAGGGAAGCAGGAGTAAATTTCTCAAATAAAAATGAAGAACTCCCAAAAAATACAGACACGTTAGATGAGAAGACTCTGAAAAGGATGAGCTTTAAGCCAACAACACAAGGTTGGATCATTGAAAAACCTAGAAGAACAACTCAATTAAAGGGATCTAAACCTGATGAAAGAACAGAAAGGGGAGATGTCATAGAACAAGTCATAGAAACAAGGCGAGAAAAGAATTCTTCAGCAAAGAAAATCAATCTAAAGCTGAGAGAAGAAAAGAAGTTCCAAGAGAGGAATAAAGAACTACTAGAGAAGAAGCGTTAGAGGAAATTTTGAGAGAAAGTGAATCTGAAGAAATGAATGTTATTGCAACAGCAACAACCATCCCATCACACACTCCCATCAGATCCTCATCACCCATTAGACCCACTCCTTCTTATCAACCATCCACATCAACCACTTCATCAATTCCCACTACACAACTCATCTCATAGCACTTACAAGATAGACTGACGATGATTGAATACTATATGTCTACTCTAGCTATTCAAATAAATAGAATGGATTATAATCTTAGCATTGTCACGACATGCATGATCTTGAGAGCTAATAAGATTGGCCAAAGACTTGACTCTCTACAATCTCTAACAGAGTCATTCAGAGGTCAAGCTTGTCATCCTCATTTCTCTCCACCTCCAACTCATTACTCTTCACATCCACATCACTTCTCTCTAGTTAGAACCAACTCTTCCATTACAGTGATGTTTTCCTCCTCACATTTTTATCTCCTACTATTCCAAAGGTTGCTCAACCTGTGAGTCAATCTACTGATGTTATTTTTCCCTTCCTCCAATACAAACTTCTCTTCCATCACAACCACCATCAGTTCCAATCACTGAAGTCATCATTCAAACTCTCCCCACCCCCCCCCACCCCCCGCCTACACACACACAGCCTTCCTCAATATTTCCAAACTTCATTCCCATTGAACCTTTGCCCAATTATCCACAGGAGTATCTTTCAAACCCAAATAGAGTCATAATTAAGTATGGAAAGTATCCTACTGAAGTTCCACTTCATATCACATATTTTCTTCCAAAATTCCTAAAATGGACTTGGATGGATCTTGTCAGATCTAAAGAAGTAATCCCCCTGAATGGATTGAGAAAATTCCACCAGAATGAAATACACCTTTAATTCGTCCACCACCTCCTCCAAAAACTCCTCCAAAATCTCCTCCAAAACCAAAAGAAGAAAACTGTGATATTCTTCTTCGCATCTATCATCCAATCAGATAGACATACTTTGAATTCTTTACTCAATCTAAAATAAATTCTGACATTGCCAAAATGTTTCTATCTCACAATCTTTACATTCACCCTTCTACACTTCCATTTTCACAAATCATGGATTAGAATACTCTTTTTAGAATCATACTGATCCCTGATCCCCCTCTCATACCCATGGGTCATGATCTTCACATTCCTCAACTAACATCTTTTCAAAATGCATACACTGAAAAGCTTCTTCAGATGCTTCTAGCATCAAGACCCACTAGAACGGTATTTCCATCTCCCTCAGGACCTTTCAATAATATCATCATAACTGATGAAGAATACCCGTTCTATTATGAAGCAAATTTGCAAGGTATTGCTGATAATCTTCCACTCCCATATCCTCAGCTTATTAATTCATCACTTTTTCACAAAATTAGGATAAATTCTCCCAAACCACCCCCTACTACAAAATCAAAAACATCACCTCCTCCAAAAATAGCCAGAAAACCAAAAACCTCACCTTCCTAAAAACCACCTTCAAAACCAAGAACAACCAAAAAACCAAAAACCTCCCCAGTCCCAAAACTGAAACCTTCTAGACAACCACTCTCCATTCCCATACAACAAACTGTCCAGACCAAAATTAAGAGGAAGTCAAGAATTTTACCTCCAAAGGAATACAAAAGGCTCCTCTTTTTGGCATAACAATGATCATCAAGAGTACACTGCAAAGATGAATGTCAATACAGAAAATCTCTTAAAAGGACTTCCTGCAGTTTTTCTTAAATTATTGGATCCAACCTTTCGAGATCGTATTGATTTCATTCTTGTCACAACCTATGGACCAATTGCCTACACTCATGAACCTCCAAGTGCAATCCCAAAAAAATCCCACTTACATTCCTCCTCCTCCTCCTCCTCCTCCTAGAATCAAGAAAGCTGTTTCTAGACCCAAGTCATCCCCTACACAACCCTCAGTTCCACAACCATAGATACCCCTACTCTTTCTTCTGATAACCCCTGTTTCTTCCCTCTTATATACAACAGAAAACCAAGAAATTGACTATTATACTTAAAACTCACATCTTCTTATTCTAACTTCAGTCATTTCTTATGTGATATACTTCATTATCAATTATCTTTTCTGTTGTATCTTACAATGAAATGATGAATTTCTATTGTAATGATTCTTTTGACATATAAAGTTTTATCAAGATAATATAATCTCATTTATTCCCTTTTACTGCATTTTTTTTATTATGACAAAAAGGGGAAGAAAAACTGAATGTATAAATTTTTGTGGTTGAAATTTATATGCACCCATTAAGAGGGAGCCACACTTAATTAATAGAAATTTGATTGAAATTCTTGTAATTAAGTTGATTTAAGTTTCTTATTAGACAAGTTTTGAAAGGTATATCACTCTTTTTTTGTCATCATCAAAAAGGGGAAGAATGTTGAATATACTATCTTAAATAGCTTGATTTTGATGATAAACATTCTTAACCAAAAAGTATTGATAATGAGGAAAGACATAAGTGAAATATTAAGATACTAACAATTTATTTTCAAGCATATTGTAGAAATATTATCCCATACTCAACTTGAGAATAATTTTCATAATGATCAAAGGAAGAAACCAAGTAAATGCTTATGAAAAATAAATATATAAATTACATATATACTTAAAACAAGAAAACAGAAATGTTAAGGTCTTCAAGGACACTTTGGAGTCAAAGTTCATCCCTTCGGAGCATGAAGTCACACTTCGGAGTAAGCCAAGACATGCTTCAGAGTCAATAAGAAAGCTTCAGAGTTGTCATGATATGCTTCAGAATCATCAAAAATATTTTGGAGTTTTCAAACATACTTCAGAATAATCAAATAAGCTTTGGAGTTATAAAGTTACACTTCAGAGTTAATCAGACAACCTTCAGAGTCATGAAGATACACTTTGGAATTAATTAAATAACCTTCGGAGTCATGAAGATATACTTCAGAGTTAATCAAATAAGCTCCGGAGTCATGAAGATACACTTCGGAGTTAACCAAACAAGCTTTGGAGTCAATCAAACAAGCTTCAGAGTCATGAAGATACACTTTGGAGTCATTAAGATACACTTTCGGAGTTAATCAAACAAGCTTCGGAATCATGAAGACACGCTTTGGATTTAACCAACATACTTCAGAATCAACAAATATACTTCAAAATCGGCAAGCAAATTTCGGAGTTGTTAAACTGTACTTTGGAGTGACCCTTTCTGAAGCATCAAAGGTTTGGAGAATCCAAACTCTACTCTTTAAAGAACTGTCGCAAATAAAAAGGTCTACCGCCATTTTGGAAGATCCGAAGAGAACAATTCAGAGCATCTAAAATCATTCAAAGACATTATTTGTTCACTTAACACTTTGAATAAACCAAAGAAGCTGCTTTAGAGCATCCAATACTCATGTAAACATTAAGAAAGGTCAGCGACAAAGTAGCAGATCAATACCAGATTGCTGCAAAGTCAAACATCAGATACAATGTAAGGTGTAGAAAAATATTTTTGAATGTTTGAAAGTCCACAACAGTCAACAACGGAAAAATTCTCTCAGCCTATAAAAGATGCATTCAAATGCAATAGAAGATATACTGGAAATACAAGGAGTTAAAGTTTTGAGCATTCAAAATCTTCCTTCAAAGTTCAACTCCAACGACAACAACTTTATCAGAGCTTTCAAAGTCTAAATCACTTCTTAATCAAGGAGTTTGAATCTCTTATTCTTATTGCTTACTTATTCACTTGAAGTTTTGAACTTATGTACAAGTCTACCTAAGTAAGAGGCATTAATCTGTACACTTCTTTTTAGTATTTGATAACATAAGCAAAGTGCTTGGTGTTTATGTATTAAGATAAGCAAGTAGGAAACTTGCTGAAAGTATAAAAGTTTGTTGGTGAGCTTTGAAAACCAA
>JAYJMB010003257.1:0-14302 GCA_036873735.1 Pouteria campechiana
CATAACACAATTGCATAAGAATAACAAATATCTAAGTATAAAAATGTATCTTATGAGTGAATGAAATCCACTCATCAGCAGCATGGGCAGGGAGACGGCAATGGCCATCGACAGAGGCGATGGGTTCTGGTCATAGGGCGATGGGAATGATTCAGGGGGTGCGTGGGCATGGAGAGGGTAGAGAGCACAGGTGGTTCTTCGCAGGGCGATGAGACATCGGGGACGGGGAGCTCATGTAGGGAAAGGGCAATGGGCAAGGAGAGGGCAAAAGGGTAGGGAGATGGCAGATGCTGATTTTGAATTTTGCTCCACACTGAAACCAAGCATGGTCTCGTTCTCCTTCCCATCCATTTAAGAGTAGGCATTGGTTTCTATGCTGCATTAATGGATGATTGCGATGGGTTGAGATGGATTATGCGGCTGGAAGGGTGGGCTAACCGAATTCTCTCCATGTAGGCGGGTGCATTAAACCGACACCCATAAATATTATGCACCATAATTACTTAAGCTTTCATATTGTGTATTCAATGAAAATGTATATTATCCTTATTTTATAAAATGCTACAATCACATGAGGATAAAATACATTATGATATTATCTATGAAAGCTAACAACATACCAAGGGCAGAAATGTTCAAGTGCAGGATAATAATTGTCTACAACAAATCATCTACTACATTTCAAATGAGATAAAATGATGAGAATCATTGAAGAAGAAGAAGAAAATAGAAGGTTTGGAGATAAGCAAAAAAAGGTTGCAGTCGTATAAGAGAAGCTTCCAAAAACAAAAGTATGGGAGAAAAACAAGGCTTCAAAGGAGTGCTACAATGAGCTTGCATTGTCCATCAGCCTCAACAAGAAAATATCAAAAGAAAAATGCAAACCAAGAAGATAAAGGTGAAGCCATGATCATAGAGCTTAAGTTGCGAACTACTTATATCTGATTAGTCTGTCTAAGATGAAAGCTCAAGGATGAAGAAGCAACTCAAGGCTTAACAGACAAAGGAGTTGAAGATGAAAGCCATGGTTGAAAAATCATAACTCTGTTTGAGAAATTTGAACCATATACATTGATCAGATAAAGCTTGTCTAAGACAAAGAAAGAAGAAGAATCTCCATCAAATACTCAGATAGAGGAAGAAAGAAGAATTGCCGCCCAGATAATAATACAAGAAACGAGAAGACTAGAGTTGTCTGAGGATAGAATGACAATACAAATATAGAAGGGAGTGCAACTTTAGCTGAGCCAAGATAGACAGATCAAAATTGAAGAGAAGGAAGTTGCTAGAATAAACCCCTTCTATTGCTGGAAGTGTACAGAAAAGCTAAAGAACTCTGCTTTGTCTTCGGATCAAAAGGTCATCTGTTACAACTGATAAAGTTCAGCTAAAGCAGAAGATGATGAAGATGCTGTACAATGAGCATAGACGAAGCCAAATAGACAAAGAGCTACTTGGATTGAATTGGGTTGCAACAGACAAAGGCACAATTATATACAACTTATGATAGATGAATGCGACATGCAAAGTATTCTATCCAAGATAAAGCAGAATACACTTTGTCTATTGCTTACACCAGATGAATGCCAAACTTCATCTGTTCGAGCAAGTTGAAGTTAGCTTCATCTGGCACTATCAACAGACAATAAGGAACAAAAGAAGAAGATCTCACTTTGTCTGTTAGTGTAAGACTAAGCGAACTTTGTCTGTCACCTCAAACAGACGACGAAAAACAAAGGAAGCATATTCTACTTCGTCTATTCATATTAAGGGAATTGTTTGCCAATCTATCAACTCATCTTTGTCAGCACTATTCAAGTTAATCTATTATCTCCAATAGATAAAGCATATACATGAAGGATCAATCAAAAAATAAATCTTTTGGAGGAATTATGATAGATAAAGAAGTGTTTGTCTATCAGTCAGTGTAATTTCATATGCATTAAAGTTTGTCTGCTACTTAACAGACAATCATTCTTATGGAAGTTCAACTAACAGACAAACCCTGGGAGAATTCGTCTGCATCTTATGGTAGATTAATGCAGAAAAAGAGAGGTTGTGACATGTTAGAGGAGAATTGGTTTGTGTGACTACATATATAAATGGCATCTGTACACGTGCCCGACATCATGCAGACTCATACTAGTCGCCATTTTCGACAATAAGCAGCACTGCAAAGATTTTCAGTGTTGTGATGAGTTAAACGAGGAACAAATTTATCACAGCTCATCCTCCTCTCTGATTGGCGTTGTAGCAGCTTAAGACAAAATAGAAATACCTGGACTTCAACGGTAAAAAATTCAAATGGTCTTATTCATTCAATGCTGCTCTCGTCTCTGCATTGATCGGCTCCCATCTTCTCCAACAGTTGAGACTCTGAAAAGGCTATTTAAGGAGAAGAAGCGGGATGATTGGATGGTGGTGAAGGAACCCATTTCAAATGTGCTCAACTTGGTGCAAATCCTTTCACCCATGGACAAAAGGTTAAACCGTCATCTATCCTATATGAGCATTAATTTGCAAATCTTCATGGTTATTTTTTTTACATTTTGGGAAGATCTTTTTATTGTAAGAGCTGAGAGAGAGATCAAATCTTCCCCTGTGCTTCATTGTAACATTTTTTAAAATGTCAATGTTTTGGTAAACTTTAAACTAGAGAATTTGTGGTGAGCTCAAGAAAACCAAATTATATGAGTTGGTAGTGAGCTTGGTAAAACTACCAAGTTTACATGTGATCTTTGAAATGGGTGAGTTTCCTGGTGAACTCGTAAAACCAAAAGAAGTGTTGGGGTCACTTGAGTATGTCCCCTGGAGTTGAAATCTTAAAGAAGTGTCGGGGACACCTATGTATTCTATAATACGGGGTATAGTGGAACCCAAGGCACAATGAGTTGGTGTCCTTAGAAGAGTGGATGTAGGGATGGGGTCTTGAACTACTGTAAAAATCATATTGTTTGTGTGTGTGTTAGTTTATTTATTTTATTCTTTATGTATCTTCTTATTTCTATTATTCAACTCATGCCACATCACACACAAGCACGAAAAGAGGAAAATAATCCAACAAGGGTCATGCAATGAATTTTTATTTACCTAATTTACCCCTCTCCTCTTGGGTTAAGCCATCCTACGAGCATTCTACATAGACAACAGATGTTGCACTGCAAAGTGTTCACTACAAATTAAACAGTAAGTGTATAATGCCAAGTTTTATTGTGCAGTGATGAGAAGGTTATCATATCCACAAGGATTGTAGATTTCAATTACTCACTAGCTATCCCTGAGAAAATCCTAAGTTTATCTAAATAATCAAGAAATAAGAAACAAAATAAGAAATAAAAGTAACAAGCTTTGTTGGAAAGAAATCAAGGTAGAGAAGCTATAGAGGACTGATTTCACATATGTTTGAATCATGGTATTTTCAACTCATTATATATTGATCATTCTATTTGTCTATAAATCAAGAATACCAATTCACTCAACTCTCTCTCTCGAGTGCCAAGTTAAGTATCTATTCTCAATATCCCAATTTTGATATCCCTATAAAAATTGAAAGATTAAAAATGCATTAAGATCTGCGATTCTTTTTAATGATTTCATAAAACATAGAAGCTCTGCTGGGTCATCTAGAATTTCATGTTGTGATGCCTAGATCCTATTTAAGATTACTTCTCTTGAGTGTCAAATCCCAAATATAAAATCAATCAATAGATAGCCAATAAATTGAAAGCATTAATAATAAGATATCATAAATAAACCAATTAAAACTCTCAATAATATAATAAATCAATCACACCATAATATCCACATAAGATCTATGTCTCCTCTAGAAATAGAAGTTTAGCTAGTCATTATGATATTAAAAATAATCCCAAGTATTCTAAGCATGATTGAAATAATAAAGAAATAAAATTGAAGAATGATAAAACTTTAAGTTGATGTTGATCTTCCTCTAGCTTGCACCAAAATCTCTTGCCCTTGAAGTCCTCCTTGCCAAAAGCTGCCGTTCTTATGTTTTCCCCCCCTTTAAATAACCCTAATTAGGCTTATTTTAAATTTCCACATGGTTTCCCAACTGGTCTTTCCCCAACACAAATGTAAACTGCTAAAAATACTCCTCCTGCCACAATACACTGGCACCGCAATGCCCAACTCGCTGTCCACCATACAGAAGAATAGTATCCACTCTTTTGGCCACACATTTCTCATACAGTATTAGAATCACTTGATTCATAATTATTTGGAAAGATAATTTCAAGTTCTCCAACTTTCATGTTGAATAATTTCTCTAAATAAGCCTTCATCTTTGCCCAAAATCATTTACAAGTGAATCCTTTATCATATATAATAGATCTGAAATCTAAAATTGTTGCAGTGCTTTGGCCATAACTTTCATGTATGATATCAAAATCTTGTAATTCTTAATTTTTTGGATAGTTAACATGAAGGGCTAAAACTTATATGTTGAACACATTTCTTGAATTAGTCTCAATTTGTACCACAAATGGCCTCATAGTGATGGATCTTTCATATTTAGCTCTTTTTTGACATGTTTTGATGCCTGAAATACAATTCAAGTCCATTAAGTGCTATATTTAATAAAAAGTGATTGTGATCCAACAAAATTATGTCAATTGAAGATCCAAAACATATGAATTTAGTTATTAAAATATGGCAAATTATGAGCTTATCACGATGCTAGAATGCAACACCGCGGTGCTAGTGTGGCATGTGTGAGGCTTCTCTAACCCTAATGTGTGAGATATAAAAATGGCGAAGAGAGAAAGAGAAGTGGACTTTTTGGGGTGTGTTTTGGAGGCTTGGGAGAGGAGAGAAGGGGGCATTTTGGAGAGGCTTTTGGGAGGGGAAGAGTTTGCTACCACTTTAATCTTCTAATGCTTTCGATTTTATTCATCCTTTGTATTTTGAATTAAAGTTTGGATTCAAATTTTTTAGGATGTTGGATAATTATTTTGTAGATTTTTATTCAATTATGAGTAGCTAAACTCCTCTTTCTAGAGGAGAGATGAATCTTAAGTGGATTTTATGGTGTGATTGAAGAGTTATATTATTGAAAGTTTTATTGGTTTACTTGTGATGTCTTGTTCTTAATGCTTTCAATTTATTGGCCATTTATTAAATAATTATATATTTGGAATTTGACACTTGGAAAAGGTAATCTTGAATAAGATTTAGACATTATAACATGAAATTCTAGATGACTCGGAAGAGCTTTTAGGTTTTGTGAAATCATTCAAAATAATCATAGATCTTAATACATTTTTAATCATTCAATTTTTATAGGGATATTTGACTTGATGCTCGAGAGAGGGAGTTGAGTGTGTTAGAATTATCATATATGATTTTGATACTGACAAAACTTTTATGGAATAATATGTGTGCTTAAATTAATTTGGTAATTATAAAAGTTTAAAATTTGATATATGATTGATCCTCATGATGCTTGCATTATGAAGAGTTATCATATTATGTACCTAAATGGATATATGTTATCCTTCCTCCATAACATTTGCAAATTATATGAGGATAGATAGATTCTATTAAAATGATATATATATATATATTTCAAAATAACAATGTAGCAAGTGCAGAAAGCTTCTAAGTGCAAAACTATAATTAGCCATGTCAAATATCAGCTACATTCAGAAGGATTAAATTACTGAAGATCAGGGAAGAAGAGGAAGAAGAAAACAAGGCTTCGAGATGTGTAGCAAAGGAGCTTACTCTATCTATTTAAACTCAGAAAGAAAACTCCACAGACAAATGCAATGACAGAAATAGTTAAAGATGAAGCCATGATCAAAGAGCTTAAACTTTAGACTATCTATTAGCCAAAGTTTTTCTAAGACAAAGTAAGAAGAAGTAATCCCATCAAGCACTCAAACAAATGAGGAAAGATGTAAAGATAAAGTAGAAGCAACATCGTGCGAGTGAAGATAGACAAATCAAAAATGAAGTAAGCAAGAAGTTGCAAGAGATGAATTCCATCAGTTGCTTGAAAAAATTCAGAATAAGAAATTCAACTTCGTCTACGCCATAAAAATTCATCCATAACTTATCATGAATAAAGTAAAAGATGAAGTGGAAGTGGCATATTGAAGCTGCATAGACAAAGTAGCCGATTGGACAAAGTGGATTTCAATGCACATTCATCTAGAACTTACTACAGAAAAATTTAAAAGATGAAGTGTAGAGCCAAATTCGTCCAAGACGAAGTAAAGAAGAATTTGTCTAAGACAATCTAGTTTGACTTCATCTATACCACCGGAGTCTACTGTGAGATCCCACATCGCCCGGGTGAGAGGAGAAGTCCTAGCTTATATGTGGGAGCTCATGGTAATTGGTTGAGGTGCCTTTTATGGGACAAAACCATGTGGCTCGATGGGCAGGTTCCTTATAAGGATGCCCTAGGGGCCAAAACGGACAATACCTCAACTAGAGCCCAAATTGTTACAGTTGGTATCAGAGCCGACCCTCAATAGTCTTTGAGAGTGTGTGTCATGAGGACATGGTAGCCCTAAGGAGGGGTGGATGTGAGATCCCACATCGCCCGAGTGAGAGGAGAAGTCCTGGCTTATTTGTGGGGGCTCGTGGTAATCGGTCGAGGCGCCTTTTACATGATAAAATCGTGCAGCTCGATGGGGAGGTTCTTTTTAAGGATGCTCTAGGGGCCAAAGCGGATAATACCTCGACTAGAGCCCAGGTTGTTACATCTACCTATTGCTATCTACAAAATGAATGTTGAACAAAAGAAGAACACCCTACTTCATCTAATCGATGAAGATAAATCTAAATTTGTTTGTAGACTAGTTCGACTTCATCTGTGGTGCCACAATTCATCTGTTACTTACTATAGACAAATCACATTTATAAAAGATCAACTAATAAACAAAATTTATGGGAAATTTGTCTAAGACTTATGACAAATGAATGTAGATAGAGAAAGGTTGTGACTCGTCCAAGGTTAATTGAATTATGTGACTTACATTAAAATAACATTTGCACTCATATGCTTTCGGCTTATAGACTTATCTCAATAACCACTTCTGGCAATAAGTAACGCTGCAGGTTTTCAAGCTATGTCAAGTGAAAATAAGAAAAGACATTTTAATAATAGCTCATCTTCTTCTCTATAAAAGAACGGTGATGTAACAACTCAGGACAAATTAGAAGGCATACACTCCAATGGTAGAAATCTCAATAGTCTTCCATATTCAAAGCTGATCTCATTCCTGCATCCATCCTAACCTTCTCCTCTACAATGGTTAAGTTTCTGAAGATCTATTTAAGGAGATGAGTACAATTTAGAAGATGTGAAGGAATACTTTTCAAATGAGCTTAATCTTATGCAAATCCTTGCACCCATGACCAAGAGCTTAAAAACAGTCATCTATCCTTTACGAGCTTTAATCTGCAAATTTTTATAGCCATTGATTTTACATTTTGGGAAGATCTCTTTATATTGTTATGTTGAACCAAATGTTATATATGGCAAACAACCAAGTTTTGATGATGAGCAACAACATATGAGTGAACACTTAAGTTACTAACATTTGTATTCCCAAGTAGTGCAAAAACAAATATAAATGATATACAGGAAAACAACTCAAATGGAGTGGACAACATATACAAGGACTATTAGAAGCAAGATCCACTACATCGAAAGAAGAATGTTCAGGAAAGAAATGACACTGAAACTTTGAAAAGAAGCCATATTGTCCAAGCATTTAAAAGTGTTCAAAGATGATTCAATCAACTAGTCCATACATACTTCAATCAACAAATATATCTGGCACCAGAGATATTAAAGGATACTACAAACAAAGCTTCAATTATTATAGAAATATTCAGGACTTAGACAAATTATTCTGTAGACAAGTCAGATAAATTGCTCATACACAACATCTATCAGTAACATAAAGACAAATTTAGATTGCAGAAACAAAGATGAAATGGAACTAAACTCAAACAAATGAAGAGCTAAAGATGAAGTCGAACTAATCAAGCATTTATTTCTCATATGAAGTCTATCTCAAACAGAAGGAGAATAAGGAACTCATCTGCAACTTACTACATATGAAATTAGAAAATGAAGTAGAAGTGGCACAGTGGCCATAGTTGAATAGCTTACTTTATCTTCCATCTTCATCTATAAATTCTTTTGCTACTTGTAAGAAACAAACCAATAGACAAACTACTGAAAATATGATTCATCTGCGCATCCACAATTCAGCAGACAAACTAATAGATAAATTATTGGAAAGGGGATTCGTCTGTGCCTTGCATAATCATCTATACCTCTTTGCAGACAAATCAATAGATAAAGACAGTTCATCTACTGTGAAGAAGCCTTGTCCATGCTAACAAGAGTTGTCTGTTACTTACAATAGACAAACCAATGGATAAAGCTACTTTGTTTGATGAAAGAACTCCGTCTGGTGAACTGTAAGAGAAGAACTTCGTTTGCGCTTCCACAATTCATCTGTTACTTATAATAGATAAACTAGAAGACAAAGTAAAAGTGCTATAATGAACTTAGGGAAATTTACAAAGACAAAGTTGCCTACTCTATCTTATGGATCTACTCAGAGCCAATTTGTCTGTTACTTACAAGAAACAAATTAAACTTGATCAGACAAAGTCCTTAGACAAATTATGGCTGAATTACTATGGCATGTCATGACAAGCAGAAGCCACTTATACCATACATTGTTGGCTATACTCTTTGAACAAACTTTCACTTGAAGCAGACCTTATTAAACTATCAGAAAAATCAAGCTTAGCTGAAGATGGAAATAAATTTGAAGGAAAGTAATCTTTACTCTAACAAAGATTGCAACTCTTAGAGGTTGCAATGTCTTTCCAAAAGAATGAAAGAATCAGTCATGCAGAAAGTTTTCATTTGGTGTTTGCCAAAATCAGAAAGGCATCTTCTTCAAGGATAATACTGTAGGCTTTCTAGCTAGAACAAGTTTATCAAGAAGATATCTTTTTAATGGAAGAAATTCAAAACAATCTTAAACATTCATTGGAAGCCATCTACCTCTAATGGGCAGAAATCTCTGAAGCAATATAAAGGTAGAGTAGTGTCAACAAAGAAGGATGATGAAGCAGAGAGAAAAATGATAAGGAAAAAAAGAGCTTAAAAAAGTAGCCTCTCTCAATTAGACAATGCTTCCTCCAAGATATTCAATCTTCATTACGCTGGTAGATGATGAGCCTCGAAGATCTATCTTAATCATATTTCTAAAGTATTGATATCTAATGTTCTTTAACGAGTAGTCATTTTTATATGTGCTTAAACTCCTTACAAATCAGCCTAGTAAAGAGGCAATGTCATGTATTACTTGAGTGCTGTTAATCAGCCATATGAGTTGGTAGTGAGCTCAGGAAAAATACTATGTTTATGCCCCCTGGATTTAGAATCCAAAGCAGTGGTGGGAACACTGATTTACGCGCCCTAGAGCTGGAATCTAGAAGAGTGCTGTGAGCACTTATTATGCCACCTGGAGCTAGAATCTAGAAGAGTACTAGGAGCAATAATGTTTTCCATTATAATTGATAGTAGAACCCAAGGCATAATGATTGTGCTCTTGGAAGAGTGGACGTAGGGATGAGGTGTCCAAACCGCTATAAAAATTGTTATGTGTATTGTTTGCTTGATTGATTTACTTTGCATGCTATTGTCTTATTATTACATTTCACATATCATTACACATACACACATGATAATTTACGTGAAATGAGAACAACTAAAAAAAGCTGAATCTATGTGTTGAGCAGAAACCATGATTGAATGAAGTATGAAAACCTGATATGCATTACAATATTATTTCCACCCAGCACATTAATTTTTATTTTGCCATAATTTTTATAAGCTCAATTCACCCCTTCCCTCTTGATCTATCTCCTACATGGGACCAACATGTTAGAGTTGTAAAAGATCTCATCTTCCCTTGTGCTAAAATGTAACACTTTATAAAAGTGTATTAGTTTTCTAGGTAATCTGAAAACCAGAGAGTTGGTGGTGGTCTCTAGAAAATCATCAAGTTTGTTAGTGATCTTAAAAACCAATGAGCTTCCTGGTGAGCTTGTGAAAACTACAAGAGTATTGGGAACACTTGTTTATGCCCCCTAGAGTTGGAATTCAGAAGAGTGTTGGGAGCACTATTGTATTTCCATTATATGGGATATAGTGAAACCCAAGGCATAATGAGTGTGTGCTCTTAGAAGAGTGGATGTAGGGACAGGCTTCCCGAACCACTATAAAAATTGTATTGTCTGTGTGTGCCAGTCTATTAGATTTATCCTTCATGCATGTTGCTATTTTATTGATTATTTTACAATGCACCACACACAAGCATGAAAAGAAGAAAATGGTTCAATAGGGGTTAAGCAATGAATTTTCATAAACACAAGTCACCCCTTCCCTCTTGGGTTAAGCCATACTATTGGATTCTACAGAGTGAATTAGTATTCTTGATTTATAAAACAATTAGATGATCAATATATAATGAGTTGAAAACACCATGATTGAAACATAAGTGAAATAGATCCTCTAGAGTTTCTTTATATTGATTTCTTCCCAACAAAGTTTGTTAATTATTATTTTTATTAAAATTCTTATTATTTGATTTTCCAAATAAAATTAGAATTATTTACTATAATATCTAGTGAGTAATTGGAATTTTTAATCCCTGTAATGACCATAACTTTCCCATCATTATACTATAAAAGTTGACATCGTATGCTTGTGGTTAAATTACAACAAACAAGTTTTTGGCCCCGTTGTTGGTAAATTGTCTTTATTTTAATTTTTCACTATATTGTAACAAGATAATTCTAATTTTAATTTTTAACTTTATTTTGAATTCTCTTTTCTCTTATTTTTGTTGGATTCAATTTTTTTCTGCTTTCTTGACAATGCAAGCAAAATCCTAGAGCACCTGATCTGACTCCTTTTGATCTAGAGATTGAAAGAACACTTTGAGAAATTAGGAGATCAAAGAGCGGAATCACTTTGAGAAATTAGGAGATCAAAGAGCGGAATCTAGCACAATGGTAGATCAAAATCAGCAGAGGGTGATCAAGGATTACTTCCAATAATTAATGATAAAGCATCACTTCCAATAATCAGCAGAGGGTGATCAATGATAATTATTCTAGCATCACTTCCAATAATTAATGCTAACAACTTTGAGCTAAAGCCTTCTTTGATTGATGTGGTGCAACAAAATCAGTTTGGGGGTTCTCCAAGTGAAGATCAAAATATTCACTTGGCAATGTTTAGAGAAATAAGTGATATAGTAAAAATGAATGGTGTTTCAGATGATGCCATTAGATTGAGATTATTTCTATTATCCTTAAGGGGCAAAGGTAATGGTTGGTTGTAAAGTCTACAGCCAGGCAGCATCACTATGGGGGATGAGATGGTAGAAAAGTTCTTAGCAAAATTCTTCCCACCTACAAAAATTGCTCAACTCAGAAGTGAGATAGGTGAGATAGGTCCATTTAAACAGATGGATTTGAGCCATTTTATGAATGTTGGGAGAGATTTAAATATCTAATCAAATCCAATTATTTTACAATGGGTTGAATGGTCAAATAAGAACAATAGTGGATGCTACTTCTAAAGGTTAACTGATGGGAAAGACTGCAGTAGATGCTTATTCTTTGCTTAAGGACATGGCATCTAACACTCTTCAATGGCCTAATGAATGTAATATGGTGAGAAAGGTAGCTGGTTATTTTGAGATGGATCTAATCACAACCCTCACTATACAGATGTCATCTCTAACTCACAAGTTAGCTATAACCTATTTAGCTTCAAAGGGAGTTCCATTACTAGAGAGTCTTTTTCTTAATTGGATCATATATGGTTGCAGACCAAACCAAAGAGGTGTAGTATGTGAACAATTGGGGCTACAACAACTATCATGGAAACAACCTACCAACCCATTATCATTTAGGATTAAGGAATCATGAGAATTTCTACTATGGAAATCCAAAGAACACCATGAAACTATCCACTGGTTATCAACCCCAACCAACTAAAAAGTGTTAGTCATGAAGATTAGGATAAAATCCAAGAGGGGAGGGGTGAATTGGGTACTTAAAAATTATTGCTCAACCCCCTTTAGGATTAATCATCCCTCTAGCAATCAATCACTCAATCAATGAATGCTCAAATAAATAAGACACAATGATTTTGATAGTGGTTTGAGTAAACACTCTACTCCACTCT
Organism: Pouteria campechiana; assembly: GCA_036873735.1. NCBI lineage: Eukaryota > Viridiplantae > Streptophyta > Magnoliopsida > Ericales > Sapotaceae > Pouteria > Pouteria campechiana. The sequence continues at coordinate 12,263 of JAYJMB010003257.1, forward strand.
TCTAAGAACACTTTTCTCTTAGTGTCTTGGGTTCCACTATTCCTAATAGTAGAAAAAACAACGGTGCTCCCAGCACTCTTCTAGATTCTAGCTCTAGGGGGTGTGAACATAGTGTTTCTAGCACTCTTCTAGATTCTAGCTCTAGGGGACGTATTCATAGTGCTCCCAGCACTCTTCTAGAATCTAGCTCTAGGGGTTGTGAATAAATAACTCTAGTCTGGTCTCATACAGTCACAACTCTTCTTGAGTCTAGTCTCAACCACTAGCTTAAGAAATTTACAAAGAATGAATATCAAAAGTTGAAGCATGGGTATTTCTCAGTGAGCACGGAGGAAGGTTACTGAAAATTGAATGTAGAAGTAAATAATCTTCCCAAAAGGTGTTTGTAAGCCTTTCAAAGAAAGTTGAGGAAAGTTTGAATGTAAGGCTATTGTCTCTTGAAGAATAGCAAACGGTTTAGCTCAAAGTAAATGCTCTCAAGAGGATTTTTGGATGATTTGTTTGATACTTGGTTACTTTCTCCTACTCCAACAGTGCTTCATTTATAGTTGCTTTGAATTTTAGTCATTGGTGGTAGGTGAGCTCCATTAATGGTAGAAGACCATTCTAATTAGCGTATTTTGAGTTCTCTAACTTCTGCTTAATCATTGTATGTTGAAATACTGGCAACACTGACCTTGGAGAAGTTGATTTCTAGTTTCTTAATAAGTTCTAGTCGAGGTATTGCTGTAATAGCTGACTTTTTCATTAATATGAAAAGGGCATTTTTAATGCTAAGCGAAGACTAAACATTTGGCTTGACCATTACTTGTCTTTTACTTATGATAGATGAAGAATCTGTCTAGTTGTTTATAAGATAAAGTTCCTTCGTCTGTTGGTTTATCTTTCATAAATAGTAGATAAATCATCCTTTCCAATTCTTGTAGATGAATTATCCTTTCCAGTGCTTCATCTTGTGGATTGTCTGTTGAATTGTAGAAGCATGGATGGCTTGTTTCTTTAGCACTTCGTCTAATGAGTTATCTGTTATAAGTAACAGATGGAATGTTGGAGCATAGACAAATTTCCTTCATTGCTTCATTTGATGGGTTATTTGTTATAAGTAACAGACTAAGCATTGAGGCACAGATGAATTTTCTTCATGGCTTTGTCTATTGAGTTGTCTGGTTTAATAGGTGAACTTAGTTGAACAGACAAAAATCATTGCTCCATCAGATGAATTTTTTGCTCTGCTATATGACCTTCATTTCTTTGCTTTGTCTATTCATAGCAAATGGTCACTGGTTCATGAAGTCTTTGCTCTGTCATACTGCCTTTCACTACTCTGTTGGAAAATCTTCACTTCTCCGCTTTGTTTGTTAACAATAGATGACCATTGGCTTAACTATGGCTTGCTTATGATAGACAAAGTCTGTAGTGTGCAAATTGCTTTGCATTCATCAAATATAATCTTTCAATTTGATAGAAGAATGGAAATAGCTGAGTGCTTTGTCTATAATAGCACTTTATCTTTTGCTTCTTTACTTGCTCAAGCCTTAACACCTAGGAATATATTTTTTGCACTTATTTTTTGTAAGACCTGAAACTTGATTTCTGCATAGTAAAATCTTGGCAACAACCATTAGTACATAATCTTTAATCAAGTTTTGTTTGTTATCGAAATCATGCATTTATACCAACAAAAGAAGTCTTCACTTGAAGATGTCGTGAGTACCTTTGTGTTAAAAAGTTGAGCAAGATTTATAAGGAATTAAACAAGACTTGACAACATTGAGACGCATATGGGAAATACAAATGCATCCATAAGTCTTTGGAAACTCAGATTGGTCAACTTGCAAATTCTTCTAATAATCCAAACAAAGGTATTTTTTGAAGGCCCTAGAAATTTCAAAAATGTAAATGGTCACTATTGTAAAGTTTTAGAAATTTTTACAATGCGGCATACTATAAAATTTCATTTTTAAGGAAGTTTATTATAAAAAAAAAATTATATAAATGGATGAAATATCTATAGTAATGTGAGGATGATGAGGATATATG
>JAYJMB010003259.1:0-14300 GCA_036873735.1 Pouteria campechiana
AAATATAAGGAAAAAGGATTCAAGACAAGTGGAGAAATGAAGTGAAAAGGGAGAAAAATGGGGCCAGCAGATCTGGCATCGCAGCCTTCAAATTTGAAGTCGCGACACCAGTGCAAAAATTGACAAAAGGGGCAGCATCCAGCGAATTGAGAGCTGCGGTGCCCAAATCTAGCGTTGCAATGTCAATCGGCGTTGTTAGTCGGCAACCTAACTATTTCAGGCCAATCCATTCCATTCTTTCACCCCATTCCATTTTTTGTCCTCTACACCCAAACCCCTATGTCTTTAAGCCCCGTTTATCTTGATTTTGCTAGGGAAAGTCCTAGTTTAAATATTTAATCCATCACCAATGCTCTTAAAACTCAAATTCAGCTTGTTTGAGTGGTGGATGAAGAGGGAAATCTCATTTTGTTGCAACCCATGGAAGATCTTTGAAGATGGGAATTGAATCAATGTGCTAGAGAGGAAACCACACGTTAATGGCATGGTAAGCTCTTTTTTACCATTCGATTTGATGATTTGATCCAATTAGGGTTTTAGAAACAATGAAGAAGTTGGGAAATTTATGCCTAATTTGGATGATAAAAATGATTAACGAGTTATTTATAGTTGCTTAGAACTTATTTGGGCATAAGAAATCATAACTCATGCTTTGCTAGGGTTTTGTACCTCCGTGAACAGTAACTTTTGGGTCATGGAGATTCCATTAGGTTGCTATATAGAAATCTAAGTGATTGTTGGAAGGGGAATTTCATGTGTGGAGTTTTTAATTCATGAATTAATAGAGTTAAAGGCCTAATTAGTTTGTTCTAATAGTGAATTCCATATTAATTATGTTGTATCATGGATGGGTATTGAGGGTATTGATAGAAAAGAAATTCCCTTATATGCTTTAATGAAATAGTATAATTTAAATAATGCATTGAATATGTTCAATGAAATGCTTAAATGAACAAGAAACTATGTGTAAAGAGTTTTCTTATAATCCTACGACTTTAATGACATGGGATGAGAAACTAATTTACTTTAGTAAATAATTCATTGTCAATGAAATTGTCATTATGATGATAAGAGTGTTAAATATGACCTTTCTAATGTTGAGAATACAAGTAAGTTGTGATACCTTTATGGAAATGGGTAGTCTGAATTATGTCCATCATGTTGTGCAATTCCAATGTAGTATTAATTAGTCATTGATTAAACATTAAGATGAGATTAAAAAGGGATCATAATTGGGACAACTTTATCAGTAATTTGGACATAAGAACATAATGGTTATTTGAATCACATTAGAGTATAAAAGAGATGTGTAATTGAGTGTAGGTCTTATGTTATGAATTGAGAAACATATGTAATGGGAATCATAATATATGTGTAGGGCTATTTGAGTATGAATTGAAGGTAAGTCATGGAAACTTGAAGAATTGTAAGATTGTACTTCAATAAGGTAAGTAGGCTCCCTTTGGATTCATATGTGCATATTTTGCTGGATGGGGATAGTGGATATCTCATGTTTTGCATGGACATGTATGAATTGAATGGGGATAATGGATATCCCATTTGTTGTACACAAGTAAGTTTGATTATGAAATAGATTCTTAGCTACTTGTATGTCTACATATATGAAATTATTGTATGGTGCAAATGGATACATGGTGGACAGAATTGTGAATATTTCCTGATATGTGTATGGATAAGGATTATCAATATCCCAAGAATAGATTGTTTATTATATTAAGCAATTGTATATATATTGATGAAATGGGACATATTCCATAATGATATGCATAGATAGAAGAATTGAAATTTTGTTAATAGAAAAGTTGTAGGGATTATGTTATGCCTGGATAATATGAGTTGTGCCTAAATGGCACAATGATGATATGAAGTGCTTGCATGGCACTATTAGGTATTATTGGTCCCTTACACAATGGTACCTCAAGAGGGGAGGTGAATTGAGCTTTTAAAATTTTTAACCAAAACAAAAGATCAAAGTGCTGAATAAATAAATAGAACAAATTGCAAAGCATGCAACACAAGATTTTTATAATGGTTTGGTCCTTCCTAGGTTCCTACTCCACTTCTCTAAGTTAGTTTCCTCTATTAATCTCAGGTTCTACTAACGCCTTGATCAACCTGATCAAATACATGTTGGTTTTTCTATAAGCTCACCAACCAACTTACTGGTTTTCCAAGCTAACTAGAAACTTTTATAACTTGTTGGTTTTCAAAGCTCACCAATAAACTTTTATGCTTTCAGCAAGTTTCCTACTTGCTTATCTCAATACATAAGCACCAAGCACTTTACTTGTGTTATCAAATACTAAAAAAAAATGTACAGATTAATGCCTCTTCCTTAGGCAGATTTGTACACAAATTCAAAAACTTTAAGTGAATAAGTAAGCAATAAAAATAAGAGATTCAAACTCCTTGATTGAGAAGTAGTTTAGACTTTGAAAGCTCTAACAGAGTTGTTGCCATTGGAGTTGGACTTGAAGGAAGATTTTGAATGCTCAAAACTTTAACTTTTTGTAGTTTTCAATATATCTTTTATATTTTTGAATGCCTCTTTTATAGGCTAAGAAATATTTTTGTTGCTGACTTTGGTAGACTTTCAAATGTTCACAAAATATTTTCTTCATCTCATATTTTGTGTAATTTCTAACTTTGCAACAATTTCATATTGGTCTGCCACTTAATCACTGACTTTTCTTCAATTAATGTTCACATGAGTATCGAATGCTCTGAAGCATCTTCTTCCATTCCTCCAAAGTGGCAAGTGTTCAGTCAATGTGTTAAAGAAATGATTTCATATGCACCAAAGAACTGACTTTAGTTTCTCCAAAGTGGCAAAAGACATTTTTACTTGCGATAGTCCTATGAAGAGTAGAGGTCAGATTCTTCGAACCTTTGATGCTTTAGAAAGGGTGACTCTAAAGTAAGGTTTGACAACTCTAAAATTTGCTTGTGAACTTTGAAGTATATTCATTGACTCCAAAGAATATCTTAATGATTCCAAAGTGTGTTTGATTAACTCTGAAGTATATCTTCATGACTCTGAAGTGTATCTGGTTAACTTTGAAGTATATCTTCATGATTCTGAAGTATGTTTGATTAATTCTGAAGTATGCTAAAAGACTCCAAAGCATGTCTTGTTGAATCTGAAAGTGTCTTAAAGACTCTGAAGTATTCTTGATAATTCTTAAGTATATCATGATGACTCTGTAGGCTTTCTTATTGATTCCAAAGTACACCATGACAACTCCAAAGGCTTTTCTTAAAGACTTTAAACTTTTTGTTTTCTTATTTTAAGTATATTTGTAATTTATATACTTAATTTTCATCAGCATTTACTTGCTTTCTTCCTTTGATCATCATGAAGATTATTCTCAAATTAAGTTTAGAAACATTTTTGCAAAATGCTTGAGAATGAATTGTTAGTACCTTAATGTTTCACTCATATCTTTGTTCATCATCAAAACATACTTGGTTAAAATTGTTCATCATCAAAATCAAGCTATTTAACATTGTATGTTCAACATTCTATCCCTTTTTGATGATGACAAAACATTGTGTGATATGACTTTCAAAACTTGTCTAACAATAAACTAAAAGCAACTTAATTGCAAGAATTTTGATAAAATTTCTATTAATTCAGTGTGGCTCTCCTCTTAATTGGTGCACATAACTTTCAACTGCGTTTTATAAATGAAAATTTATACATTCAATTTTTCTCCCCCCTTTTGTCATAATTGAAAAGGTGGAAAGAAACAATCATGAATATCCATAGCCAATCATGACCAAAATGCATACATACCAAACTTATCATTGACCAAAAATTTGTAGATACAACATATGCTCAAAGTCAAGATTCTTTACATAAAGTAAAAAATTACATCAGAGAGAAAAATGCAAAAGGCAATAGTGTCAATGGGATGGTTTAGATTTTCTCTTATAGGTTTTAGGAAAGAAATCTTTGTGAGGTGGAAGAGGGGGCTTGGGTTGAGAGGATGATGGTGTAGGAGAGGGCTTAGGTATTTTGGGAGATGATCTGGGTCTTTCTGGTGAAGGAGGTGGAATAAAAAATGGATCCTTTGGGATTACTTATGGAGGTTCATAAGTGTATGCAATGTGTCCACAGTTTAAAACATAGATGAAGTCAATGCACTCTCAAAATTCTGGGTCTAGCAACTCAGGAAAGACTGCAAGAAGCCCTTTCAAGAAGTTTTGTGTATTTGCATTCATCCTAGCTATATACTCTTGGTAGTACATGGTGGTTCTAGAGAGAGGAGCCTTTTTATGTTCCTTTGGAGGAGGAATCTTTGGCTTCCTCTTGGGTTTGTAAAAGGATGGCTGAGATGATGGTGTAGAAGATGATGGTTTGGTATTGGTGTTGGTTTTTTTTAGGGATTATAGGAGGCTTTCTGGTTTTGGTTGTAGTAGAAGGTAGTGGTGAAGTTTTTGGTTTTGGTAAAGGAGCTGGTTGTGGCTTTATCTGCCTTATCTTGTGTTGGATAGAGGTATCACTGAGCTAAGGATAAGGGAGAGGGAGATTGTCAGTAATTGCCTCTAGATTAGCAGATTTTTAGAAAGAGAATTCTTCCTCAGTGATGATGAATAGTTGGTGAGGTTCTAAGGGAGATGGAAATTTGGTTCTTGGTTTCTTTGAAGTTGGGAGTAAATGGAGAAGTTTCTTAGAATAATTTTGTATAATTGACTCTCTATCAGGAATTTGGATTTTGTGGCCCTTGGGAGTCAATGGAGGATTTGAGAGGAGTTAAATCCTATGCAAAATGTTAGGATCCTCAAGTTCTGAGAATGAAAATTCTTGAGGAGATAGAATGATGGACTGAGAGAGAAATATTCTAGCAACTTCATAATTGATTTTGAATTTACTCTCAAACTCAGAAAATTTCATCCTGATTAGATTGAATACATAAAGAAGAATATCAAGATTATCAACAACTGTTCTTGGAGGACAGTGTGAAGGACTTCGTGGTGGAGTTTTTGGAGGAGTGGGAGGTCTTTTCCACTCTAGATGAATTGAAGGTGTGTTCCATTATGGTAGAATTTCCTCAATCTATTTAGGGATTACTTCTCCTGATCTAATAAGATCCATCTAAGTCTAGTCCAAAAAGATGGATGGTCTTGGGGGAAGAAAATGAATTCTATGAAGTGAAATTGTGAAGTACTTTCCATGTCTGATGATGGCTCTACGTGGATTGGAAAGGTAATCCTCAAGTAGGTATGGAAAGACTTCAATGGTGGGAATTGATGGAGGTGGAACTGATGGATGTTGTGCTAGAGGAGGAGAGGAAGTGATGTTAATAGGTTGACTCATAGGTTGAGCAACCTCTGGAATTGTAGGAGATGAAGAATGTGAGGGGGAAGACATCATTGTGATGGGATAGTTGGTTCTGACTGAAGAGAAGTGATGTGGATGTGAAAAGTAATGAGTTGGAGGTGGAGAGAAATGAGTTGAAGGTGGAGAGAAATGAGGATGATAGGCTTAACCTCTGAGTGACTCTACTAGAGATTGTAGAGAATCAAGTCTTTGGTCAATCTTATCAGCTCTCAAGATCATGAATGACATGGCAGTGCTAAGATTATGATCCATTCTATTCATTTGAATAGCTAGAGTAGACATATAGCATTCAATCATTATCATCCTATCTTCTAAGTGCCATGGGATGGGTTGTATAGTGGGAATTGATGAAGTGGTTAGTGTGGTTGATGAGAGGGACTGGGTCAATGGGTGATGGGGATCTAATGGGAGTGTGAGATGGGATGGTTGTCGCTGCTATAGTAACATTCATTTCTTCAGATTCACTTTCTCTCAAAGTGTCCTCTAACGCTTCTTCTCTGATAGTTCTTTATTCCTCTCTTGAAACTTCTTCTCTTCTCTCAACTTCAAATTGATCTTCTTTGCTAGAGAATTCTTTTCTTGCTTCATTTTGGTGAATTCATCATTTCTTGTCTTTCTGTTCCTTCTTCTTCAGCATGTTAGGAGAGTTCTTGCCTTGTTTCTGTGACCTGTTCTATCACTTCTCCCCTTTTTGTTCTTTCATCAGGTTTGGATCCCTTAAATTGAGTTGTTCTTCTAGGTTTTTCAATGATCCAACCTTGTGTACTTTACTTAAAGCCCATCCTTTTAAAAGTCTTCTCATCTAATGTGTTTGTATTTCTTAGGAGTTCTTCATTTTCTTTTGAGAAATTTACTCCTGCTTCCCTTATTAGCTTGGTTAGAGTCATTCCATGGGTAAGAGAAATCTTGTGGTGCTCTTGATTAAATGAATGTGGTCTAGCATTAATTTGGTTAGATTCATTTTTCTCTTATTCTTCAATGCCCACATAATTCTAGCATACTTTTCAGACACATCACTAGTAGCTCCTCTTCTAGGATAGACATTATTCATTATAATAAGATATCCTTGCTTGAGATCTACATTCAGGTGACTAGCATGAAGATAAGCACCACTTTGATTCCATTTCTGGTACAATTGTAGACTGATATAGGACAAGTGGTCATGAAGCCCTTAAATTTATATTTGTAATAAATCAAGAATCATGTAATTTGGAGATCTTATTAAGAAGTTATGGATGAAACAGTGAACACCTCTCTGGGTGGACAGCAAGTTGGCACCACTGGCGCCACTTTTAGGTATATTTACAAGAGTATTCAGCTCATGTCATCAACATTAAAGTTTTAGATCTTGAAGTTATTAGACCAATTCAAAAAAAATCCTACAATTTTGAGTTCATAGAGGACATTATGATCAAAATAGTCAAAGTATCTCCTGTGGATATCAAACTAGAACTACACCCAGCAACTCCACCGCCCACTGGACAACAAGTGGCACCGACGGTGCCAGCGGTAGGTCAAAATTTGTTAGATTTCATGATTTTATGATTTTACACAATTTTCCTTGTTTTAGAAAGACTTTTGGGGAAGTTTTTAAGGATTCTGAGGGGATTCTTTGGCGATAACCTCTAAGAGGAGTTTTAGGGTTTTCTTGGAGGCTACTCTTACGAGATTTTATGGAGCAATGAAGTAGGATTCAAGAAGAGTGAAGGAGATTCAAGAAGGCTAATTACAGTATGATGATCTTCATGAAGGGAGTATCTTTTATTTTCTGCATGAACTAATTCCTTCTTTCTAGGATGAAGATGTAGCCCCTTTTGATGAAACTTGTTATTTGGATTATTTATTATTTAATGCATGTATGTATTTATATTCATGGGTTTTATTTCAATCTTTTGATTTGTGTGATTGCTTGATCACCAGTTTTATAAATCTTTTTGATTGCCTATGCATGGTTAAGGCATATACCTAATGCACAACCATGAGCTTTCTTGAATGCGAAGAGTACAAGGTTAAGTCACACACTTAACGCACAACCATTCTACTTGGTTCATAGTTCTTGATTGTAATGGTTTTCACCTCAATTATGCTACACACTATAGCTAATTGGAATGAGTGAAAGAACTTGATTTAAACCCGCACACCAAATGATAATAATCATATCATAGAAAGAATGAACCTAAGCAAGCATTGAATCCAACATCCAAATAGCAAGAGGAGTCATTAAGTGGTGAAATCTAAACCCTAGACCTTTGCAACTTGCAATCTATCCTATATCATTCTATAGCCCTAGATTTCTGATTATCTTTTTATTTTATTATTCTTATTAGTTCAAACCAACAATCCATCTTTTCAAAGTTAGTTTTAGTTAGTAACTCAATTTAATTAAATCAGTTTGCCATTTTCGGTAGGATCCACCCTTGCTCATGCATACTATATTACTACACACTCGTGCACTTGTGAGGTATTATAATTTGAACCATCAAGTTTTTGGTGCCGTTGTCGGGGAATGGTTCCGAATTGATTTAATTAGGTTTAGTTATAGTTTTTTCTTTTTTTATATATGTAATTGTATATAAAGTTTCTGACTTCTTCTTTCTTGGGTTTTTTCCTAAGCTGTGAATGCAAGAAAGAAGAATTGGAGGGAAAACACTTTGAAGGACTTAAGTCAGAGCTTGCTAAGCAGATGGTGAGGATGTGACCCTTGAGTTTTGTAGAATTTTCAAGACAAGCCAATGCAAAGAATTTCTACACCCAACCACTCCATGATGATCCATATCATGGTTGGAGTAGTCATTCTAGTTTTTTCGTGGAACATTGATCATAATCAGATTCAAGCTATGACTCATTTTTGACCAAAGAAGACTACTCTAGAAGAGACATTGCAAAGTTTTATCCAGGCAACCCAAAATTGTTCCCAGAATGCTGAAATAGGGTTCCAAAATATTGAATCAAGTTTTGATAACATAGAGACAACCATGAAAAAGATAGAGATTCAACTGGAGTGAATTGCAGAGGCTACGTAGAGTGACACATATAGAAAGCTATCAAGTTAGCCTTAGTAAGTGAAAGTAATCCCAACAATTGGAGGTGGTAAGGTAATAGATGATAAAGTTGGTGATGTAATTAATGATTCTTATATTTTTGCAAATGATGATGAGGAGGTGACTGCTAGGAGAGTTGTGTTCCCAATTCTTAATCCTCCACTCACTTACAAGCCACCACCACCTTATGATCCACTTAAACTTTTTCCTGGGAATTTGATGCAGAACAAAGTTGTTGCAAAACCTTGCAATGGCAATGAGCAAATTCTAGCTTTAGATATTTTCCCACAAGACAAATCATGTGAGATGATTGATAATTCTAATGAAGGCTCAAAAAAGGAAGAGATTAAAGAACAATCTAAATTGGGGCAATTGCCTCATTCTTTAAGGCATGCACCTAGAGGTAATGATTTATGCTTTTTTGTGATTATTAATTTTTCTTTTGCAGGTATGGAGGAGGACACACTCAAATAATTCAAAGATCATACTATGAAGTTTGATATTTTCAAGGAGATGAAGCTATCCAACAAGAATAAGAATGGCCTCAAGATGAATGGAGTGGATGGAATGATGGAGGAGTTTTCAAGAGTGCCCAAAAATACTGTTGAAGAAGATGAATAAGAAGTTGATGAATTAGTCAACTGTGTTTATCAATTAGGAGCACCAAAATTCTACACACCACTACCAAGTTTCAAAGAACTGGTGCACAAAAAGGCCAAATTTCAATTCAATGATGGTAGGCCATAGTAAGGTAGAGACTTTAAATCAAGTGCTTCTTAGGAGGCAACCCAAGCTTTTTTTAAACTTTCTTTATTTTTTATAATTTAACTTAGTGTTTGCTTGTTTTCCTTACTATTAAGATAGATTATTTTTAATTTCTAGTTACTGTCTGTTGTAAAAGGAGGCATTCTGATTTTAGAGGATTGCAGATGCTCTTTCTAGTGTTAAAATGATGCCAAGTTATCTCCAGGAAAAGAGGATGTGAATGCACTTTATATAGGGAGACCCTTGATCTTAAAGTTCTTTTATTATTTCACGTTGAGGACAATGTGAAGGTTAAGTTGGGGTTATTTTGCATTGCATTCAATGCATTCATTTTTCTTTTGCATTGCATTCAGTGCATTAATTTTTGTTTTGCATCACATTCAAGTGCATTTAGTTTTGGGCAAGCATTCAAGTGCATTCAGTTTGGGTCAATTTTTTTCAAATTTAGGTATAATTTTGATGAGCTGGACATGTTGAAAACTTAACCAAGAAAATCCAAGAAAAAATTGTCTATAACATATTGAAACTGAATAGGATGACTCTCTCTCTTGATAATCATTAACATATGCTGAGTTATTGATTACCATTGCACATGATTTAGAATGAAGGATAGGCACTACCTTGTGATTCATTGATTCTTGTGATAAGTCCTTCTTTTCCATGAATTCTGAAGATTTTTCAAGCACATTATGTTATGATCATGAGAAGTGTATGAGAATTAGTTGACAGTGTTGTAAATTCATTGACTTATTTTGATTGACACAAGCATGTTAGAACTTGCTTGAGTATCCTTCAAGGCAAAATTTTAGATAAAATGTTTACTTCAAAGTGATCTAGGTATTCTTTGATTAGTTTGAGCCTTTCAAGTTAACCTAGTACATTCGTGTCACTAGAGTCCCCATTGAGCCTTATAAAAGAATGGCATATGCAAAACATATGAAAGACCACCATTCAACTTTTTTTTCTTTAACCTCATCATCAAAACTTATGTAGCCTGAAAAACTATATTTTACCTATTAAGAGACATATTCTGTGCCCATGGTTGTTTGATAGGTGTTAATGAAGCAAAATAAGATAAGTTTGGGGGTGTTAAAAAGAAGTATGCCATGATAAAGAAAAAGAAAAAGGGACAAAAGGAAAAGGTTAAGTAAGGAAATATGTTTTAATTGGAGGGATCACATTCCATAAACTCAAAAGAAAATAGGTTTAAGGGTGTGGTAGTAATACAACCCACAATTGGGGGGATCACATCACAATGAAATTAACAGAAAATAAGTTTGGGGGTATGATAGTAATAAAGCCCATAATAATAATAATAAGTAGAGAATTTTGGTCCCTTATGCAATGGTAGCTCAAGAGGGTGGGTGAATTTAGCTTTTAAAACTTTTGGGTCAAATCAAATGATTATGATGCTGAAAGAATAAATAAAGCATATTACACAATAAATAACATAAGATTTTTATAATGGTTCGGCCCTTCCTAAGTTCCTACTCCCCTTCTCTAAGTTAGTCTTATCTACTGAGCTCTGGTTCTATTAATACCTTGATCAACCTTATCAAATATATGTTGGTTTTACAGCAAGCTCACCAACTAACTTACTGGTTTTCCAAGCTAACTAGAAACTTTCACAACCTGTTGGTTTTCCAAAGCTTACCAACAAACTTACACCCTTTCAGCAAGTTTCCTACTTGCTTATCTCTATACATAAACACCAAGCACTCTGCTTATGTTACCAAACACTAAAATAAAGTATAAAGATTAATGCCTCTTACTTAGGTAGATTTATACATAAATTCAAAATTCTAAGTGAAAGATTAAACAATAAGAGTAAAAGATTCAAACTCCTTGATCTAGTAAGGATTTGAACTTTGATAGCTCTGACTAAGTTGTATCCCTTGGAGTTGAACTTTTGGAGGAAGATTTTGAATACTCTTTGTGTAATCAGCAAAGTTAAAAAAATATTCAATCGGGTTATTTTCTTTTGTTTTTGAATCTCTCTTGTATACATTGAGAAAGATTTTTCCATTGCTGATCTTGGTAAACATTCAAACATTCGAAAACATTTTTCTTTACCTTATCTTTTGTCTAACATCTAATTTGTTACTTTTGTCGCTGACTTTTTCAAAAGTTCACTTTTCATATCAAGTGTTCCAAAGAGACAAGTGAACATGTGGTGTCTTGACTGATTTTGGATAATCTGACTACTTTTCTTCAAATTTTCTAAAGTGATAGTAATCCTTCTTAGTTGCGTTAGTCACTTGTTAAGAGAAGTTCAGATTTTCTAAACTTATATTGCCTTTGGAATTGTAGTCTGAAGCCTTGGTCAAACATCTCCAAAGCTTGATTAACATCTCCAAAGCATGGTTTAACATCTCCGAAGCATGATCATTATTTTTGAAGATTGTCTGAATTCTTTTCGAAACGTGACTTCAGGTTCTCCAAAGCATGGTTTAACATCTCCGAAGCATGATTATTGTTTACGAAGATTGTCTGAATTCTTTTCAAAATGTGACTTTAGGTTCTCTGAAGCCTGTCTGTTTGTTCCGAAGCATAACTAATTATCTCCAAAGCTTGTCATGCTGTTTTTGAAGTGTACAGAGATATCTCTGAGACTTTCATGACTTCTCTGAAGCTCTTCAACTTTTTCCAAAGCATGCTGCAACTTGTCTAAAGTATTTAAATTTTCTCAGAAGTGCGCTGATACTTGTGAAGACTCCAAATCTTGTCTAAATATTTTTGAGCCATATGATGTCAGTTTTCAAAGCTTCAATCGTCTTCTCCGAAGTTCATTAAGACGTGTTCGAAGCAATGTGATTTTCTCCAAAGTATACAAGAAGGACTCTGAAGATAGTCTGTTGGCTTCCAAGCATATCTTCAACACTTCAGATTCTATTTTTCTTGAATTAAGTATATGCAAAATTTTATATACTTAGTTTTCTAAAGAGCATTTTCTTTATGTCTTCCTTTTATCATCATAAAGGTTATTTTCAAGTTGAGTATGAGTTTATCTTTCTGCAACATTCTTGAGAGAAAAATGTTAGTACCTTAATGTTTCACTCATGCTTTTGCTCATCATCAAAACATACTTGGTTAAGAATGTTTGTCATCAAAATCAATCTAGATAAGATGTTTCAAGATTCTCCCCCTTTTGTGTGATGATAAAACAGTGAGTGATGTACCTTTCAAAATTTATCTAAAATAGATCTAATACAACTTAGTTTGCAAATATTTCAAAAAAATTTCAATTGGCTAAATTCAGAGTTGCTCCCCCTGAATTGATGCATATTATATTTACTGTGCAATATAGAAATTTTATTCATTTACTATGCTCATATCATTTTGTATCACATTATCACATTTTTTGCCTTTTAAGTTTTATATCACACATTATGTTAAAACAAGTAGCATTATGTGACAGAAAAGAAATGCATATAGATGTAAAACTTTGCATTGATAAAAAAAATGTATATACAATGTAGATAAATCTAGAAAAAAATTACATTATAGAGAAGAAAATATGAAATGCAGCAAGTTTATTAGGTGGTCTGGGTTTTCTTATGTATGTCTTGAGAAAGACATCTTCAAGTGGTGGAAGAGGTGGCTTAGGTTCCGAAGAGGATGGTTGGGATTCAGAAGAAGATGGTTTGAGAGAGGGCTTGAATGTTCTAGCCCTTTTTGGTAGAGGATGAGGTATAAAAAATGGATCCTATGGAACTGCTATAGGAGGTTCATATATGTATGCAATGGGTCCACAGCTATGAACATAGATGATATCAATTCTTTCAAGATATTTTGGATCCAGTAGCTCAGGAAAGACTGGAAGAAGCCCTTTCATGAGAGCTTCTATGTTTGCATTCAACCAAACTCTATACTCCCCATAGTACAGTGTGATTCTCTTATAAGGAGCCTTTTTGTATTCCTTCGGAGGTGGAATTCTTGCTTTCCTTTTTGGTTTGGAAGTGGATGGCTGTGAGGAAGAAGGTGATGGTTTTGGTTTGGTAACTAGTTTTGGTTTTGGTTTTGGGATAGCAGTTGACTTTTTGGTTTTGGTAGTGGAAGGAGGTGGTTTGCTGAGATTTTTGGCTTTTGCAGTTGGTTAAGAAGGTGGAAGATGTTGCCATCCTGGTGAAGACTGTATCTGCCTTATCCTATTTTGGAGATAAGGATCATCTATTTGAGGATATAGGAGAGGCAGATTATCATCAATGGCCTCTAGGTTGCCATTATCATAGAAAGTGAATTCTTCCTTAGTGAGAATAAAGAATTTGTGAGGACCTGATGGAGGTGGAAAATCTTTTCTAATGGGCCTTGACATTGGAAGCATTTGTAGAAGTTTCTCAGAGTAATTCTGAATAGTCGACTCTCTATGAGAAATTTGAATTTTGTGGTTCTTTGGAGTGAATAAAGGATTTGGAAGAAGGAGAATCCTATGAAGAAGGTTAAGATCCTCAAGTTCTAGAAATGGTAATACTTGTTTGGGAATGACAATGTTTAGAGAAGCAAACATTTTGAAAACTTCAAGATTGAGTTCTGATTTGGCTTTGAACTTTGAAAAGTCATCATGATTGGATTAGATAGACAAAGAATAACATCAAGATTATCATCAATTGGTTTGCTTTGAGGTGGCTTTGTGGTGGAGAGGGAGGAACCATGCAATCTAGAGGAGGTCCAAAGTTTGGTGGACGGTTAAGAGGGTTGTCACACTTGGGTGGAATGTCCTCAATTCTATCAGGTATTATATCTCCTGATCTGATAAATGTCATCCAAGAAATATTATGATTATAGATTCAGGATGGAATCTAGATATAATACTCATTTGAGGGAGTATAAGTATTATTTTCTGAGGTTAAAACTGATGGACATGGTAATGGTGGAGAAATTTGTGCTTGTTAAAGGAGAATGTAAGGGATGATAAAAGTCATATTAGAAGGTTAACTCATGGGTCGAGCAACCTCTTAAATGATAGAGAGTGATGATGGATGAGGAGGTGAAGGTGAAGACATTACTATTATTAATGAGTTGGGTCTTATCGAGCTGATGGGAAGAGAGTTGGAGGAGGAGTGAAATGGGTTTGAGGTGGAGTGAAGTGGAAATGGTGGGTTTGACCTTGAAATGATTCTGCTAGGGCT
>JAYJMB010003260.1:0-14298 GCA_036873735.1 Pouteria campechiana
CCCTAGAGGGGCTTCTATTATTCCTATAATGTTACAAGAAGCCCATTACACTCCTTATACCATCCATCTTGGTAGTATAAAAATGTATCAAGATTTGAAAGCTCAATTTTGGTGGGAAGGCATGAAAAGTGACATAGCAAAATTCATAGCCAAATGTTTGACATGTCAGCAAGTGAAAGCCGAACATCAAAGGCCAGGTGGATTATTACAACCCATAGATATGCCAGAATGGAAGTGGGATGAGATTACTATGGACTTCATTGTATGTTTGCCAAAGAGGACTATAGGTTATGATAGCATATGGGTAATTGTTGATCATGTAACGAAATTGGCGCACTTCATCTTAACTAGAGCTAATTATTTAGTTGAGAAGCTTGCTTGGATATGTTATAAGGAGATAGCTAGATTACATGGAGTGCCTAAAGTGATTATATCTAATAGGGTTGAGTATTTACTTCTTGGTTTTGGATAGGGTTGCATAAAGCAATGGGAACACAGCTTAAATTCAGTTCCACTTATCACCTACAAACAGATGGTCAAATAGAAAGAGTAAATCAACAATTGGAAGATATGTTGTGGGCATGTGTCTTGGATTGGGAAAGCTCATGGGTTGAGTACTTGCCATTGGCTGATTTTGCTTATAATAGTAGTTATCATAATAGCATCTAAATGGCACCATATGAAGCCTTATATGGAAGAAAATGTAAATCACCTTTGTGCTAGGATGTAGTGGGAGAAAGCATAGTAGTGGGTCCCTAAATGATTGCGGACATAGTGGAAAGAGTATCTCATATCTGTGAAAGAATTCAAGTAGCTCAATCAAGGTAGAAGAACTATGCGGATACAAGAAGGAGACCATTGGAATTCCTAGTTGGTGAAAAAGTGTTCTTGAAAGTATCACCAATGAAAGGTGTTGTTAGATTTGGAAAGACAGGCAAGCTGAGTACTAGATATATTGGCCCCTATGAAATTTTAGAAAGGATCGGGAAAGTGGCTTATCGGATTGCTTTACCACCATCAATGGCTAGTATACATGATGTGTTTCATGTTTCTACATTAAGAAAGTATGAACCAGATCCATCACATGTGTTGCAGCCTAAGCAAGTGATGATTAGAGAAAATCTACAATATGTTGAGATTCTAGAGAAAGTGCTTGATACTAAAATCAAGCAGCTTATAAAATAAAGTAATCTGACTTGTGAAAATTCAGTGGAGTAATCATTCAGAAGATGAAGCCACTTGGGAACTTGACGATGATATGAGACAAAGATATCCTTACTTGGGCTTATAATTTAAGTTTTGAGGATGAAAATTTTTGTAAGGTGGGTAGAATGTAAGCCCTTGAATTTTGGTATAAGACCGTTTTAATATATTAGGGTATGGTAATGAGTGAAGTTTTGTAAGTTTATAAAGTTTAATTTAATTAAGTGTGAAATAAAGTGTAAATGATGAATAGTGAGTGGTAAGATTAATTAGGCTTTAGAATTATTCAACAAATGATAATGTTGAATATTAAATTATGATTTAATATTATAATGTCAATGGGACACTTAGCAGTAATAGTAAGTACATTAAAGGAGTTGGCATAAAGCAGAAGTTAAGTTGTCCAAAATTAGTTAAGTTGACTAAAACTTTTGGAAGGTTTAAAAAAATATAATTTGGAAAATCTCCTAACACAAGATTTTTAGATCTATTAATTATCTATTCATTTGAATCGCCAAAATTAGAGTTCTATATAGTTAATGTTATGAATTTTTATAGAATTGTACTATGCTGGTAGCAATATAATAGCCTAAAGATTATCAATTTTATACTATTTATAGTCTGACTTTAGACATATTTTTAACATAAACGTTGTAGAGATCAAAATTTTCTATTCATAGGATTTTAAATCACTCAAATCTAAGCCTTATAGCTCAAGATATGATCATTTTACTGAAACTACACCCAAGTCACATATGCAGAAAATAGTGATGATGTGGCAGGTAGTTGGAGTGAATTTTGGCTTATTTAGAAATTGAATTTGGACAATGTTTCAACATAAATATTGTTTTAATTGAAATTATCTATCCATATAAATTTAAATTACCCCAATCGGAGTTGTATATCACAAGATATTAATTTTTTTGTAAAGTTGCTCCAAGCTGTCAGTGTGAACAGTATCCCGGATGGTGGAGCATTAATTATAACTAATTGTTTCCCTAATTTATGCCATATTTTGGAAAAATGTTCAACATGAAAATTGTAGGTATTGAAAGTGTATTTAAATATACATTTGAATTATTTAATTCTGATTTGTCTAGTATAAGATATAATTTTTTTCTCTAAAGACTACTCTACATGAACAGTAAAATCGTATGAATAGTGAACTGTAACTTTTTGGTTTTATATTTTGTTTCGGGTTGTTTTTCTTCATATTTTTTTTCCTTCTCTATTCTTAATAGTGATAGAAAACCCAAGAGAATACTATGCACTAAGTCAAGGGGAGTCATAATATGCTTTACTGAATATCTTTACTCTTTCTAGAAGGTATTTCACTCAAATATTTTGTCATCATAAAAAAGGGGGGAGAATATTGAACTAAATAGTGCATATGGGAAGCAACCAAGTTTTGATGATGAACAACAACATATGAATGAACTAACAATTGTGTTCCTAATGTTGCAAAAATAAGTCTAAATATACAGGGAACAATTTTAATATAGTGGATGGCGCACACAGTGAATGCATCAGCAACCCAAATCCACTGATCGAAAGAAGACAAGTATTATCAAAAAAGAATGGCATTGAAACTTTGAAAAGAAGCTATCAAGTAAATCTATAGGCATGGAGCTCAAGCCTTGATAAGTGATCAAGCAAATTGTCTATAGATAAAGTCAGTGTCAGATAGTATTTACCTTAAGAATATTCAAACAAATTGTTCCATGCACAAGTCAAAAAAATTGCTTATAATCAACACTTGTCCGCAACACAAAGATGAATTCAGTTTGCAAAAGTAGAGATGAAATGGAGCTTAAATCAAACAAATGTGGAAGCCAAGATAGAGTCAAAATTACTCAAGCATTTGTCTATCGCATAAAGCTCATCTAAAAACTGAAGAGGCCAAGGAACCAGTCTGCAATCTCTGCAGAAAATATAAAAGACAAAGAAGAAGAAGCATAGCAGCTATAAAAGAAAACTTTGTCTGCCATCTACATCTACAAAGAGTTGTCTGCCACTTACAATAGTCAAACCATTAAACAACCTTTAAAAGAAACAAGTCGTCTGTGCCTCAATGAGTTGTCTGTTACGTCTAACAGACAACCCATCATAAGAATGACTAAAAGGTGGATTTGTTTGCTTGCCATGACTTTCTCTATCACCTACAATAGACAAACCAATGTACGAACTATTTGAAAAACTTTGTCTATGACCTGCAGCTTTGTCTATTAATTTCAATAAACAAACAATAGAAAAAGTTATTATGCTTATCAGAGAAGGAGCTTTGTTTGCTAAGAAAGATCATCTGCTACTTACAATAGATAAAGCCACTTTGGCTAATAAAAAAAAGAATTCATCTAGTGAAAGTGACTTTTTTTGCCATGAAAAAGCTTTGTTCGCACCACAAAGATAGTTTGCCACTTGCAATAAACAAAGCAACAGACAAAGCCACATCTCCTAGATGATCGTCTACTAAGAGAAAGTTGTCTGATCAACTGTGAAGAAAAGAAACTTCATCTGCACTTCTAAAATTCATTTGTTACTTATAATAGATAAACCAGAAGACAAAATAAATTGTTACGACAGTCTCTGACAATGGCGAAGTTATCTATTGTGGATTTACTCAGAGCCACTTTGTCAATTACTTACAAAAGACAAATTCAAGAGACAAAGTCCTCGGATAAAATATGATATATCATGAAGAGTAGAAGCTGCCTAAACTAGAGATCGCTGACTGCACTCTCTGGTCAAAATTCAAAGTAGATTCTATAAAGTAGATTGGACAAATCAAGCTTAGCTGAAGATGGAAAGAAATTTAAAGGAAAGCAGTTACACTCTGATAAATGTTGCAACACTCAGAGGCTGTGTCCTTTTAGGCTTAATGAGCATCTTTCTAGAATTATGAAAGAGTCAGCCAAGTAGAAAAGTCTTCATCCAACATTTGCTAAAACCAGAAAGGCATCTCCTTCAAGAATGACGCTGTAGGCTTTCCTGCTATAAATGAGTTTCTCAAGAAGATAGCTTTTCAATGAGAGAAATTAGAACGGTCTTCAACATTCCAAGGAAAGCCAACTATCTTCAATGGGCAAAAATTTCTGAAGCAATATAAAGGTAATGCAATGTCAATGAAGAAGGTTGAGGAAGTTGTAAGAAAAATAAGAACAAAGCTTAAATGAGTATCATCTCTCTTAATCAATGCTTTCTCCTAGATATTAATCTCTACTATCCCGATAGATAATGAGCCTAAAAATTCTATTATAATTATATACCTAAAGCATTGATATCTAATGAGCTTCAACAAGATATCATTTTATATATGAGCTTAATATTTGTATAAATCAGCCTAAGAAAAGAGGCAATAAAATGTGCAAAAAGAGCGTTGTCAAATCAGCTATGTGAGTTAGTGGTGAACTCTTGGAAACCACATGGTATGAGTTGTTGGTGAGCTTAAAAAAACCAACAAGTTTGCTAATGATCGTTGAAACTAGTGAGTTTCCTAGTAAGTATGTAAAACCAGAAGAGTATTAGGAACATTGTCTATGCCTCCTAAAGCTGGAATCTAGAAGATTGCTGGGAGTACTAGTGTGCTTCCATTATATGGGATATAGTGGAACCCAAGGCACAATGAGTTGGTAACCTTGGAAGAGTGGATGTAGGGATGGGGTTCCCAAACCACTATAAAAATCATGTTGACTATGTGTATGTTTGCTTGCTTGTTCTATGTTTCATGCACTTCATTAGTTACGTGTATAATTGTCTTATATCCTTCAGTACTTCATCAAGCCCAATGTTATCACTCACATCATCACACACACACATTACAACTTGTTTGACATAGGAACGACTAAGAGAGGTTGAACTTGGAAGTAAAGTAGTCATATAATCAAACATGGAAATTACATATATATTACAATACTACTTCCTCTTGGCTCATCAAGTTTTATTTGACCATAATTTTTATGCTTAATTAACCCCTCCCCTCTTGAGATATTCATCTACATGGGACTAACAGTGTTTTCCTAGATAGTTTCATTGCATTAGTTAGATTTAGTCTTTTTAACATCTTTAAAAAATCAAATTACCAAATAATATAAATCTGATAAAATTTTGGTACTTAATGCAGTAATAGAACAACTCCTCATGGGAAAATACTTAACTCATTATATCTCTATTACTTATGACCATGTATAATTTCATGAAACTCAACAATAATTTTTAGGGTAGGTTTGGTTTTCACTTCTGGAGAAGCTTTGTGTTTAAAGGATTTGGATTTAGGTTAAGCCTATTTGGATTTTGTTGGTTTGGATTATGTGGGTTTAGGAGAGGGTTTATGGGAAGGCTTAGTTGATTCAAGTTGCTGGGATGTAGGAGAGGGCTTAGGAGAAGGTTTAGGTTGAGTGGTATTTGGTATGAGGACAAGTCTTTCAAGGTATGATGGATTTTGGAGGTTAGGGAATGGGTATTCAAAGTGGCAAATGCCTTTGTCAACAACATGCTATTGTGTAGTCATGGAGTTGGCTTTAATTTTGGCTGCAGAATTTGCATAGGTCATTGTTATGGGTTTGGATATTTTGAAAGTAATGTTTGGCTTCTTGGACTGTGGGATAGTTTTAGCTGGTGATGTAGATGGTGTAAGAGGTAAGATTTACACAAACCTAGTAGAAATTGTTGGTCCCTTACTTTAGGTAGCTCAAGAGGGGGGGATAAATTAAGCTTTTCAAAAATTTTGGCCAAATACAGATTTCTGTGCAAATAGATTATTAGAGGTTTGTGGTATCCTAAAGGTTCAAAATTTGAATTGATTGGGTACTTAGATGCAAATTTTGCTGGATATAATGTAGATAGGAAGAGTGCCTTAGGAGCTTGTTAGTTTCTTAAAAGCATGGTTATATCATGGTTCTCCAAGAAATAAACATTTGTTGCATTTTTAACTTCTGAGGCTAAATATGTAGTTGTGGGTAGTTGTTGTGCTCATATTTTATAGATGAAATAGCAATTAGGTGATTTTAGTTTGAAATATGTTAATACACTCATCAGATGTGATAATACTAATGTCATAAGTCTGATAAAGAATCCAATGTTACATTCCAGAACTAAGCATATAGAGATTAGGCATCATTTCATTAGAGATCATGTTCAAAATCACGATATCTACTTAGAATTTATAACAACTGAAGATCAACTAGTAGATATTTTCACAAAGTCACTTCCAGTGGACAGATTTTGCAAAATTAGGAGAGAACTAGGCATATTATATCCATTTGCATAAATTGCATATTACATGATTTAATTATCTTTACATGAATGCTACATTTCTATCTTTTAGAATATTTCTTAAGCATCTTAAAAACTCTGATATAGTCTTAGAGTCTCTTTTGCCCTATAACTTCTTCAGAACTTCTAACGTTATTAACTTAGAAATTCTGAAGCAAATCAACACATATTTTCCTTTTTCATTAAGAAAAAAACAGGGAGAAATATTAGAAGAACTTAGTGAAATATTAGAGTAACTTAGTGCACCCATTCAAGGAGGAATATTAGAGTAAGTTAGAACACCTACTCAGCAAAAGCCACACTAAGTTAGTAGAAGTACTTTATATTAGACATGCCTTTATTAAACATGCAGTTAGTCACTTTATATATCTCAATCGAAAATTTTATGAAAGGTTCATCACTCGAATATTTTGTCATCGTCAAAAAGGAGGAGAATGTTGAGTCTAATCCTCCTACTTAGCTTAATTTTGATGATGAATGTAATTAAGCAGTTAAGTTTTGATGATGAGCACACATATGAGTGAAGAGTTAAGCTAATAACTATTTACTTTCTAAGTGATGCAGTGTTCATCTGTTAAAATGAATTAAGGAGAGTAATTATTAAGCTTAAAGTGTATATTATCAAGCCTTCACAGAAACTAGATAATTTAAAAAGAATGCTTAAGTAAAAATATTCAGAAGTACTTTAGAGACAAGGTGGGAAGCTCAAAAGTATTCGAGAAATGCTAAGAAGCAATTCAGAACATTTTAGAAGTATTCAAAAAGAAGAGGCGTGAAATTCAAAAATGCTAAGAAGCAATTCAGAACATTTTAGAAGTATTTCAGAGACAAGGTGTGAAGCTAGGAAGCAATTTAGAACATTTAAGAAGTATTTTAGATACAAGGTGTGAAGCTAGGAAGCAATTCAAAATTGTTCACAAGTATTTCAGAGACAAGGTGTGAAGTTCAGAAGGAACTTAGAATTGTTTAGAAGTATTTTAGAGACAAAGGCATGAAGTTTAGAAGTATTCAGAGCTACTTCAAAAGCACTTTAAAGACAAGTCAGAATTTCTTTTCGAGACAAAGTGAAATCTAAGAATTAACTCGAAGGCAATCTAGCAATTCAGAGGTAGTTTAGAAGCTATCCAAAAATAACTCAAAAGTAAATAGCTCTAAGACAAACTTCAAAATAAGCTTAGAAGAAAAATCTACACTTAGAAGTTCATCAATAAGAACTTCTAAATACGCTCAAAAGTAACTTAGAAGTAACATAGAAGCAATATAGAAGATGTTTCTGCAATCAGAAGTTCTTTAGTAAGAACTCCTATATATGCTTAGAAGTAACTCAGAAGTAACATAGAAGTAATGCAGAATAACATTTTTACAATCAGTGATGAACTTCTAAATATGCTCAAAAGTGAATCAAAAGCAATGAAGAAGATACTTTTGCAATTAGAAATTCATTAGTAAGAACTCCTAAATATGCTCATAAGTGAATCAGAAGCAATGTAGAAGCAATGAAGAAAATGTTTCTGCAATCAGAAGTTCATTAGTAAGAACTTCTGATTATCCTTAGATGTAAGTCGAAAGCAACTTAGAAGTAATGCAGAATGACATTTTTGTAATTAGAAGTTCATTAGAAAAAACCTCAGAAATAATTCAGAGGAAGCTTATGCATTTAGAAACAACTTAGAAGCAATGCAGAATGTCAATTAGAAGTTCATTAGAATTTTAACTTTAGAAAAGCTTCCAAGTTTTAGAATTGTAATAGTCGATCAATAGCAATAATACAGAATGAACATAGAAGAAGTTTCTGTGCTCAAAAAATGTTCAAAAGTATTATAGAAAATAATTCAAAGGCATCTTCAAAAAGCCAAGATTCAAGAAGCACATCAAAGGCAAAATGCAAACTTTAGAAAAACCTCAGATGCTCTTTAGAATCAACTTAGAAGCCCTTCAGAAGCATCCTCAAAAAGCAAAAATTCAAGAAGTTCATCAAAAGTACAATTCAATCTTTCAAAAACACTTGAAAGTTTCTCAGAAGAAAAAACGTGACCAATGAAAGAGTCAGAAACAAGATTTAGCCTTCAGAAGAATTTGAAATGATCAACTATGTAGAAATTTTATCATTGCCACTAGCTCAGAAGTTTAATAGAAGAACCTCAGAAGTTCTGCATTAAGTGCACAATGGTAACTAACAAGTAGATGAGGCTCATAAGTTCTGAATACTTATGACAGAACTTTTGTAGCTAGACAGAAGAAGAAAAACACAATGAAACTTTAAATCTTCTTTTTCAAATGGTCAGAAAGTTGCTAAAAATTATCATTACAACTAAGGTGTCTTCCTCAACTTATAAAAGAAAGATTCAAACATCTTAGAAAGATCTGAGAAATATATGCTTGAAATATGTATTATTTGTTAGAATAATCATTTGTGCAAGCATATAAATCTTTATATAAGTCTAGAAGGGAAATCATCTTGATTCATATTATTTTCAACCTTGTTTATCAAGCCTTGGATTATATGTTAAATATGCTTTCAAGAGATATCTTTTTGAATTAAAAAAATGTGTACTTAAATGAGTATATAGATACAAAATCATGATTTGAAGTACATATCCGTGATTTACAATTTATGCAAATTTCATATGAATAATTATATTATGATTTACAATGAAACATATAACAAAAAACATCAAACTAACAATGTGGCAAAAGCGCAAAAATTTCTAAGTGCAGGTGCACTGCTACAGTAATTTTACTATAATAAAATGCTAGAATACTACTACAGTATCAGACAAAGCAGAATGAAGCTCAGACAAAGGTAAGAATGAAGTCTAAGACAAAGCTGGAGATGAAGTAGCTACTAAAGTAAATCACTACAGTACTAAAGATGAAGTAGCTACTTAAGTAAATTGCTATAGTTTTAAAGACAAAGTGCCACCTAAGACAAAGCTAAAGACAAAGTAGCTACTACAATAAATCACTATAGTACCATAGACAGATTGAAAAAATGAATTGAAGGACGAATTGCTATAATGGTTTGCTATAGTAACCTACTACAGTGACGTCTACAGACAAATAGGTGGATAATCAATTTGTCTGTAATTAACTATGGACAAAGCAATTCTACAATGATTTGCTATAGTGAAAATTAACATTTTTAAATATAAAAAATTTGATACACTGCAATAGCTATATCTTGGAATAATCTTCTTCCAAGTGGTCCATAACATTTCTGAATTATAAAAATAGACAATCCATTAAAGGAAAATAAAATTTTTGAGGGTTCTAAGCACTAAATAAGAATCAAACATCTAGAAACACATTCAAATTTCCAAGTGAAGGACTGCAGATATTTGCTTTTTCCATCTGCCACATTTCAGAAAGTTTGATTTATGAAGATTTTGAAATATGCTCAATGATGTCCATCTAAAATCTCACACTATCTGAAGAAATAGTGTAAAGGCAGCAGATGGAAGAAGAAGTTCAAAAAAAAAACATATTTGCACAGGAATGAAGAAGTCCAAATTCATCTAGAATTAACTACAGACAAAGTAGGGGATTAAGAGATTTTGTCCAGTTGGAAAGAGATTTCGATAAAGAAGAGGCTTTGTCTAATATTAACTTCAAACAAATGTAATGAAGCATCAAAGAAAGTGGAGCTATTGAGTTTGTTAGAATTTATTGTATTCTATCCAAAATTGTGAATCAAGTTAGAGTTGCAGCATCTCCTCGTTCGTTAGTTGCCTGAACTAGCATTCACCTTCTTCTATGTCAAGGTCGACACTGTCAAATGGATCTAATCATATGGGAATTAATTAGAAGATGAGTGGTCTTCTACATTTATTCTAGCTCATCTACCTTCATCTCTACATTCAATGAAGATCATCTTCCTCCAATGGTCAAGTTTTCAAGAGAGGTATTTAAGGAGAAGAGGTGGGATGATTCAAAGGTAGTGAAAGAATACTTTTCAAATGAGTTTAACCTTATGCAAATCCTTCAAAACATGGCTAAGAGCTTAAACTATCATCTATCTTTTATGAGCTTTAATCTGCAAATCTTTATGGCCATTATCTCTACATTATGGGAAGATCTTTCTATATTACATAGAGATGCTAAAGGATAACATCTTCCACTAAGCTTCATTGTAACACTTTGTAAAAGTGTATTAGTTTTCTGGTTAATTTGAAAACTAGAGAGTTAATGGTGATCTCTAGAAAACCACATTATAATGAGTTATTAGTGAGTTTTAGAAAACTATCAAATTTGTTGGTGATCTTTGAAACTAGTGAGTTTCCTAGTGAGCTTGTGAAAATCAAAAAAGTGCTAAGAGTACTATGTTTATGCCCCCTAGAACTAGAATACAAAAGAGTGTTGGGAACACTTATTTATGTGCTCTAGATCTAGAATCTAGAAGAGTGCTGGGAGCACTGTGTATATGCCCCCTAGAGTTGGGATCTAGAAAAGTGCTGGGATCACCATTGTATTTCCATTATATGGGATATAGTGGAACCCAAGGCACAAGGAGAGTGTGCTCTTGGAAGAGTGGATTTGGCGACGATTACCCGAACCACTATAAAAATATTGTGTGTGATATTTGTGTGATTGCTTTACTTTCCTTGCACATTACTTCTTTATTATTTATCTCATACTATGTCACACACAAGCACGAAAAAAGGAAATTGATCCAACAAGGGGTTAAGTAAATAATTTTTATAAACTCAATTCACTCCTTCCCTCTTGGGTTAAGTCATCCTTAGGGACCCAACAAGTCTTATCAAAGTAGGCTACATAACTAATTATAGAGATCCACATGGCTAACCTAATCATGTCATCCTCTATGTTAACTAAAGGATACTCTATCTCCTAACTTCCATACTTTGATTGAATGAGTTTCACTCAATGGAAAAAGAGATTGGAAATATATCTTATGGCCAATAACCTCAAGTTATGGAAAACTATTTCTATTGGCCTAAATAAGGATGAAGAGAGCAAGGAAAGAAAATATCAAAGCTATGAATGTATTGTTTCATACTCTTTGCCCAACCATTTGCAACTTTGTCTTAACCTATAAAAGTGCAAGAGAAATGTTGGGCAAGTTACAGAGAATTTATGAGGGGCAAGCTAATTTGCACTCAAATGAAACTAATGTTGCTGTTGAGATTGATTTGAGTGCAGAAAACAAAGTAAAAGAAAAGAAGGAGAAACCTCCAACAAAAAAGACTCATGGGTTGAGAGGGAGCAACCCAAAGAAGAAGAAAAAGAAATTGCTAAGCCTCAAACTCAAATTGAAGAACAAAAGGGCGATGCAATTGAAAAATCCTCACAAGTTAAGGAGAAGCAACTTATGAAAGAAACAAAACTAGATGAAGAAGATGTTTAAAGAAGCCAGAGACAAAGGAAAGTTAGGTGCAGGTACGGCAACTCAAACCCAAACTCCTGTATATTCTTTTAATGTCCATACTTAATCCATTTACTCATTCATTTCTAATATGATTTCATTAGTATTTGATATAGCTTCATGAGAACATAATAGAACTTTAAGGTTTAGTGTAGATTAGAAGAATCTAAACCAAATAAATTCATGTTACAAAACTGAAACACAAATTGAAACAAAGTTTTAGAACACCAGAAAAAAGGAAAACATTCATATAAGAAGCAAATGGTTTAAGTAATGAATGATCTATTCAAAATAATGAAGTGTATTTTATTTTGTTAAGTAGTCTAGATTCTTAACTACATACTATTTTGTGATAGAAAGGAATTGCATTGATTGAACTATTGTATGAAGGTCACATCTATTTGATTTTTCTAATGAAAGAAAAAATGTAAGAATCTCTCAAGTGTATGCAGGAAAAGCATAAAATGAGCACATGAAAGAAGGAGAATGATGAGAAATCAAAATCATTTTCTCAATCTATAAACGTCAAGCTGAAGAAAGAAAATAAATTGCTGAAATGAAAAGTCAAGATTGGCATCATCATTTATGAGTTCAAATGCAATAATTTAAAAAGGAAGTGACAAAAGAGATAGTTTGCCAAACTTGGTGTGTGTGTGTGTGTATGTATACATTTGATTGATAAATATATTGAACATATGCATTTTATTGCTCTATATTCTTGATGTTCCTAAAATGTACATTCAACAACTTTAGATTGGAGTTAAATTGAATTCATTGTTTCTAAACTAAATCATTCTGAAAAATTTGAATTGATATATAAAATAACTTATTCTTAATATAATTACAGTCCCAAGATATACTCAAGCTTGTTTGGGAAACCTCATGATTTAAGGTCTCAAACAGGCATTCCATGTCTTGCTATTCCTTTTATAATCATCATTAAGGCTTGAATTCCCTAGATTGAAACAATTAACAAAATAACTTAAATCTTTGTGAATGCTTAAGAGTGATGCTTATATCATAAATCACTATACTTTATCCATTATTCCTACTATTCATGACTACAATGTTTGTAAGAATGTTTGAGCATATACAACTTGAAATCATATTATTAGGAAATTCAAATAATATGTGATAGTCTGTTTCATCCCAAGTTGTTTTCTGCATTATCTAAAATTTTTGCATCATTTGGAGTAGTTTTATTTTTTTATCATAACTTTCTCAGAAAAACTCAGAATTAAGTGATTTTTGATTCCTTAGATATATAATTTAAAGGGCTACAACTTTTATGTTTGCCACTTTTACTTAATCATCCTCTTTCTATGAGTTATCGGGCCTCAAAGTGACGCCATTTGATAATGTTATGAGTTATTATTTTGGATATTATCCCTACTATTGGAGATAGTTGACGTGTTCTAGACATAACATTTTCATACAAAATCAGAATCATGTGATTCTTGATGCATCATAAATCTAAGAACAATGTATACAACTTTTATGTTGAACACATTTTCTAAATCTAACTTTAGAAGTAGCAGAATTTGCCTAAATGTGCCACCTTGCATTGATAAAATTCTTTGGTGATCAAATCCTATGTTGAATACTAAAATATGATTCTCGAATGATTTTTTAAAATGATAAGGTGCATAAATTATGGTATGAATAGATTTGCAAAAGCACATTTTGAGCATATAAGGACATACAAAAGGCTTATGAATTTTTAAAGATAATTGAATGAATGTGGTCTGAGTGAGCATGAAAAGTGATATCTTTTTCAGATTTTGCCACTCTGTTCAAGTTTCATAATGAGATGCCTTACAAGTAGGAATAATAATGTTTCTTGCACATGTAGTTTTAAATGAATTAAAGAAGTATTTTTGAGAAGCACCTTTGAATCAGGCACTGAAATTTAATTGCTTTTGATGGTCCAAAGTTTAGCAAATAAGAAATTAGCATTCCTAAAGATATAACTAAAAAGTTATTGATTTTTAAGCATGTGAATTCAAGAAACTTGAGAAAGACTGATAGGTGTTGCAATTCGCATGCTGTCATATGAAGGAGTGCTATGTAAAGAGCTAAGAAATGTTGAGCACCTTTCTTTGGAGATTTTGATGGAGATTGCCTTCATAGTTACATTTGTCAGTCTACCATCTTAAGAAAGGGACATAAGAAACTTAGGTTGTACAAAGCATCACCTAATGATCAAAATGATAGAAATTCCAATCTGAATTAAGAAAAATTTAGTTTCTAATCATTGAATAATATCAAGAAACTAAAGACAAATGAGAAAAGCAAACACAACAACTAGGATCATGCATTGTCATATCATAACTATTGAATGACTGAAATGATGTGTGTTTTTCATCTTATGTGATTAAAATTGTGATGTTTTTATTCTTGGAAAGATGTGATGTAAGTCTCTTATGTAATCTCTTTGTGAA